>JAJONR010003780.1:0-67451 GCA_029582245.1 Solanum etuberosum
CAAGAAACGAAGTGGGAATCGCGATTTGAAAATGGCTGCTAGGGCTGAAAATTGTGTGCGAAAATCTGCACTCTTTTTCTCACTTTTCTCTCTTTTGTGGCTGCTATCTTTTCTGTTTCTCTCTTGTGTTGATTCTGAAAATAAGACTTACAAAGTCTTACATATGTACCATAAGTGTTGGGCTTATGGGCAAGAGTGGGCTAGTCCAAATTGGGCTTTTATTTATCCACATAGGAAGGGAAAAAGTCCAAAACCCAACATAACACTCATCATATTTGAAGTCAATTATTATGAATACTGTTGCGAATTTTAAATTTTAATTATTATTTTCTCGAAGGAAATTTACTGTCCGCGTAGAAAAGAAGGAAATATGAATCTGAGTCCTTAGCTTTTATAAATTGGGATATAGGGAGTAATATGTATTATTTGAAAATTATGTAAAAAGTATTATAAATTACAATAATTAACTACTTAAAATATTTAAAAATCATATAAATTTAGAATAATTCTTCAAATTTAATTGTGTCACATAAATTGAAATTGAAAAATAACATGTATTGATTCATGCTAACACGGATTTCCATGTCTAGTAATATTACAATTGTACCTTTGATAATAATATAGGTTTCTCTATAATATATATATGTATAATAATAATATCATTGACATTAATATATAAACTGATAATATAAATTATATTTCATTTTACACTGTCAAACAAATACCCGTATGAGTTATGAGTTATGACTTATGAGGGAGTACTTATTTCTATTATAATATATCCTTAGTCAAAATTAGTATTTTTTTAGTTTATACTATTAAAGAGTCGTTAGCTACGTAAATCAAAAGTATAATTTTATCTTGAGATAAATTTATATTGTATCGTTAATCAAATACAATATAAATTAAATCTTAAATTTAACACTTTATTCCGCATATCAAACATTAAATTTATATTCATAATCACATAACATATAATTTTAATCCAAAATTTATTCTGCTGGAACATCCCTATATCAAACAATCCTCACGCAAAATGCTTCGTTTGGTATGTGAGATAGCTTCAACCAAACAAAATATAACTTTAATTTCAACCTTAATCCTAAATATTCTATTTTATCCTCTATTCAAGTATATATTATTTTATCTCGCCTTCTAAGTAAGATAAATTAATTCCAGAATTATAATATAATCCCGTGATTATATTATACGCTAAGCCAAACAATCCCTAAGGATTACTTTTAAAAAAGTTCCAAACCGAAAGAATTTTTAGGAAGCTGAGGATAACAGGATGGCACGTATTATTTGTGGGACCCAGTCAACGGCCGTAAGTCTTCTGATGTAGGGGCCCACCCGGCCGGCAGTTTACGGTTAACCCACCTGGCTACTGGGCCCGTCTTTATCATAATTTTTACAAAAACATATTTTAATATATTAAAAAGAAAATGAAAATGACGGCAAATAAAATTAAAAAAGGAAGAGAAGAGAAGAACCGGAGACTTTGCTGGTAGCTTTGTGTCAGGGGAGACAAAACCGAAAAAAAATAGAGAGAAAAAATCTTGTAGAGAGAGAAACAAGAGAGAGGAAAAAACTTTTCTTTTTTTTCCCCACCATTTTCCCTCTTGTTCCTCCTCAACCATCTTTCTGAGAAAAAAAAAAAATAGTTGAAAAGAAGCCCCTGTTTTGAAATCACCCTGCAAACTGCAGTCAAGAAAAAAAAGAGAAGATATTACACTATTTTTTACAAAAAAAAAAAAAAAAAGATTGATTTTTTCTTGTGTGATTTCAAATTTCTTCTTCAATCTCTGTTATTTCTTTATTTTTTTTTCAAAAAATAAATTTTGTCCCACCACCTGCATTTTCCTATTGCAGTTATTTGATTTTTGGCTTTTTTCAAGAAATGTGACGAATTGGCATTTCCAGTTCTGCAATAAAAAAGCAGAAAAAGATTTCATTCTTGTCTGGTAAGTTTTACTCTTTACATTTTACCGTCTTTTGGGTTTTTGGATTTTTATTTTTCTTTTGATTGCTTGCAAATTCAGTTATTCCCTCATCATCTTTTTCTTTTTCTTTTTCTTTTTCTCTCTCTTTTTTTTCATGGTTTGGCTTGTGAAGTGTTCTTAGATTTGTCACCAACCCCTTTTCAAGAAACATACTTTTTACTAATTTTTTTCTTTTGTGTTTATTCATTTTTCCAGATAAAAATTGAATCTTGGAGATTAATCAATCGAGTTTGTGGAAGTGTTTGGTGAGGGAGATGTTGTTATAGTCTAAATTTTAGAAACTTAGAAAAATGAGAGACCCCAATTTTGTCGATTGTGTCAATAGGGTTAATAGGTTTTCTTTCAACTTGTAATATAGTTAAAGTACATTGTAAAAATTGAGTGATAAGAAAACAGTGGTGTATTTGCTCTCCTTTTTGTTCAACTTGTTTATGTTTACGAGTGAATTCAATTGTTTGGAGAGTGATTTTGTACAAGAAAGCTGGCGATTTTGCATAGAGTCCTGGCTGTTGATAGATATTGTTACTGCTTCAACAACTGATTCATATGGTTCTGCAAGCCATGGGGGGTAGATGGAACACTTATGGAATCAAATTGTCGTATCTCGCTCTTTTGATTATCATTTTGGATATTCGCGGTTGTTGTTCTCTTGATTCGGAAGGTAATTCTTATACTTGAGTACAGTTCTATTGGTTTTGTATTTCTATCTTAGGCTAGTTTTAAGTGTTCGGTATGTTTTCTTGTTTGCTGATTATTGTTGGTGTGAGAAACAGGATTGGCATTATTGAGATTCCGCATGAAAGTGGATTCTGATCCGTATGGCATTCTTGAAAACTGGAATTCAGATCATTGTGACCCGTGCTTGTGGTCTGGTGTCCAGTGTATGGACGGGAGAGTGCAGATGTTGTAAGTCTCTTGTTAAATATACCCAAAAATTTCCTAGTGTGAATCCTTTTCGTATAAATTTACTATTATCTATTAGTCAGTATGTGTGGGTTTGCTATCGACAAGCCTGTTGAAATGATAATGACAGACAAAGTGCAAACACTGAGTTGTGAGTTTTTCTGTTTGTGGTTCTTCGGATATTGTTAAATTATTTGTCTGTTCTCTATTTAGGGACCTTCATGGATATTCGTTGAAAGGAAAACTCGCAGCAGAACTTGGAAATCTTACTCAATTAAAATCACTGTAAGCTTCAGCTATACTTATATGCTTCTCATTTGTTTCTTTAGCTCATATTCCTGACCTCACCATCTGAAAAGAGATTGTTCCAATCATTGATGGTTTTTTCTACTTACGAAATGCTTTCATGATTCTGGTCTTAGTCTAGAAACAATATTTAGTGTGCTATGTCATGGAACTAATACCTCCCTATCGTGGTAGACACTATCTTATCACTATACAATTTGAAATTGTACTAAATTTACATGTCTGGTCAGTACAGGTTTCCATTTTTCGTTCCCATTTGTTACTTAGGAGATGTCTCAAAATATAAAGAGCGTCATATACATTGGGATATTTAACATATTTGGTCATGCAAATTGCACCAAAGAAAAACTTTACCTTCTTTTTTTCCCAAAGAAAAATGTATAAAGTGAATTGGGTGGATTTCTGGTAATCATTGTTTCACCTTCTGTTCTGCATCTATGTACTATGTATTAATAAATTTTCTTCCTCTTTGAATGCTTTTCTTCCACAGTGTGCTTTCTGAAAACCGTCTTTTTGGTGCTATTCCTAAAGAATTTGGACGACTCAGAATGCTGGAAGTGCTTGACATTAGGGACAACAATTTGAGTGGAAGAATTCCAGCAGTAATAGGAGATTTGCAATCACTTAGAAGCTTGTAAGTTGATAATTTGTTGTGTTTCCGTCTTGTAATATATTTGTATGTATTTATGCTACAACATTGCTAACAAAATGCTCTTGAATTGTGCTTGATACTTCTTTTCCAGGTTGATTAGTGACAATAACTTTGAAGGGAAGATCCCTTTGGAGATCAGAAAGCTTCATCTGCTCTCGGAATTGCAATTTGATGATTACCTCACCTCTGGTGTTGCTGCCGGAACTGGTTGCATAAATAGAAAATTTGGGCGTTGGTAAGACTTCCGTAGTTGTTTGGTCCTTTTATCTTCATGTTCCAGCTGTGCTACATTTTAAAGTCGCAGACTTGTTTCTATGTTCAATTATATTGAAAATGCATAAAATCCATACTCAAGCCATTTGAGGAACATATACCAATATACTACTTTCGTACTAACTACCTCCTGCAATAAGTTTGGTATCAACATTAAATTAAGTGCAAGCAATTATCCCGTGGAGTTGCACTGAAGATCTTTGAGACATTTTCTATGCATAGTGTGTCCCCACTAATCTTTCATACGTCCCTGAAGCAACTATGATGGTGATTGTCGAAAGCAATGCCATGGGGCACTTGATACTTTCATAACTTCCATGTGAATCTGGGTTTCTGCTTTGTGGATGTTTCCAGTATCTTTGCTACTTTGCTGTATTATTGTTATCTTGCACCATTTTGTGACTAGGGGTGTGAGGATGATGGCTGTAGATGCATTTTCTTTGGTATCTAGAAATTCTTCCTCTCATTTCTTGGATGCCGGTTTCTTCACTTCTCCTCCTCTGTCCCTGTCTCCAATGCCCCTAATATTCAGAGGGGATTAGACTTTAGGGTTTATAAAGTTGTGATTCATCTTCTCATTCATCAAGATCTGCTTATGTGGAAATTTGACTGATCTACTGCATAATATTTGTTTATTCTGTCGACTTTTCTGTACATTGACAACTAAAATTGCTGGAAATGTGGTTACTCTTTCCCATGAGTAGAAGAACACTTGGATATTATCGTATGCCTGTTTTGTAGCATGAAACTTCAGCCAGCTATATGAATAAATTTATTCTATTCATCCCGTTGACTCTGTTTGAATTCTGGATCGAGATACTCATCTTGGACAAGTACCTTCAGCTTTACCCTTATAACTGATGTCAGATTACTGACTACCTCTTAATATGCTTATGTTTTATTTATCAATCACACACTTTCAAGTTTCATACTCCGCTCTGAAAATTTGGTGCCTTTTTCTTGCAGCATCTGGCATGGCAGTTTGAGGCCATATAAGACTATAGGCTCCTTTCTCGGACCAATTAAAGGGATGCTAACATGGTATTTTAGTTTTTTCACACTGTAAGTAACTACATAGGTTTTTGTCACCTTATGCTTTCTAAATAAGTTTAATGGTTCAGAAGCAATTTTTTTGTTTCCTAAAAGGTTCCCGCGTTTTTTGGATGCTCAGGCAGACTTCTGCTCCGACAACCTACCAAGTGAGTGAAAATATTTTATGACATATCTTTTAATGGAATTTCAAAGAATTATACACACAAAAAAATGTATTTTATTCTTTTTTGTTTTGCAGGTTCAACTAGGCCTCACAATATCCACGCTGTAGAGAATCAAGCAAACATTGAACGCCGTAAGTTAGCTGAACAATCCAGTAACTTTGCTGCTGCTCCTGCTAACGGAGGGAAACCATTGGGACCTGTTGATCCTGTTCCAAGCAGCAGAAGTAGTGGTTCATTTCGTGCCGTGCCAAGTACTGAAGGAGCTCCTCCTCCTCCTCTGACTACACCATCACGGACCACACCTGAACATCACCCGCCTCCAAATCCTGGGGGACGCTCTAATGGTGCTGTTAAACAGCCAATTGCTAGTCAAGCCCCACCTGGTGGAAAGTCTGGAAGCACATGGAAGTATATAGGAATTGGCATTGGGGCTTTTCTGGTTGCTGTTTTTGTGTGCCTGATAATCATCTGCAAGAGCAAAGCTGCACAAACAATAGGCCCTTGGAAGACTGGATTGAGTGGACAGCTGCAAAAAGCATTTATTACAGGTACTTTTGATTTAATATTGTGTCAAAGCTGATGAATCCATATGTTCTAGTTCAACTGTTGGATTCATTTTTCTCTGGTGGATATAATCCGAATCTTCAACGCCTACAATGTTTTTGTTTCCTACTCCAAGATGATGTTAAAAGCATGTATTAATACTCCTGTGCTTTATAGTTTCTCATGTCTTATGTGTGAAATCAATTTTGCAGGAGTACCAAAACTAAACAGGCCAGAGCTTGAAAATGCATGCGAGGATTTTAGCAACATAGTTTGCCATCAAGATACATTTACAGTCTACAAGGGAACTCTATCCAGTGGAGTAGAGATTGCTGTTGTGTCAACTGCTATAAATTCTCTGAAAGATTGGTCCAAGCGTTCTGAATTGGCCTTCAGGAAGAAGGTTAGTAGTTGTCATCTTCTTCACAAATAAAAAACCGCTTCATAACTTATTACCATCTCACTCTTTCTGTAGTGACATCCTAGTTGTCTCGGTTTTTTCCAATGGCATTTACTTATAAGATTTCTACTTATTGTGCGCTTGGGTAGATTGATTCACTCTCAAGGATAAACCACAAGAATTTTGTTAATCTAATTGGATATTGTGAGGAAGATGAGCCTTTCACAAGGATGATGGTCTTTGAGTATGCAACAAACGGAACTCTTTTCGAGCATCTGCATGGTAAACTGGTTGATCGTTCAAGTTTCAGTCTAATCATTTGTGTGATTTCGTTTTGATTAATGCAGTCTACATATTTTGTTGTTTCAGATGATGAACTTGAACCTCTTGACTGGGCTGCAAGGGTACGAGCTATAATGGGAACAGCATATTGTCTCGAGTACATGCACAATTTGAACCCTCCTCTGTCGCATTCTGATGTGAATTCACACTCCATATTTTTTACGGACGATTATGCTGCTAAGGTATGCTTCATTTCATATACCACATTGAATTTAGAAACGTTTTACTTCGTGTAACGTCTTGAATTAAAAGAAAGAATCGTTTTTTATTTACACAGATTACAGAGCATGCTTTCTGGTCAGATATAATGGTGAAGTCAAAGTCCTCAAGTGGTGATCTAGAGAACTCTGAGCTGCCACCACTTTCTGATCCCGAAACAAACGTCTATAATTTTGGGATTCTGTTGCTGGAAGTAATTTCTGGGAAGTCACCTTACTCGGAACGAGTTTCTCTTCTGAGCTGGGTAAAGTCTCAATCTAACTCTATTATATTCGATACCTTATTTTCTTCTGTGACTAGTGAAACGTTCTTCTCTGCTTTGTTTAGGCGGAGCAATGCCTTAACGATAGACAGAATCTGAAGAGCTTGGTTGATCCAACATTGAAGTCGGTCAAGAATAATGAGCTTATGGTTATGTGTGAGGTAATGAGAGAATGTCTTCGAGAAGATTCAAGGAAGAGACCAACAATAAAAGAAGTGATTAAAAAGCTAAGGGAAGCGATTGATATCTCCCCTGATGCTGCAGTTCCAAGGCTATCTCCCCTGTGGTGGGCTGAACTTGAGATCCTATCCTCTGAGGCAGCCTAAACTGACTACTGTGTCTACTTTTGCAAGTCGAGAGTTGCTTTGCTATGCTTAAATGACCTGAAATATACTTCACTGCAAGTCCTGTGTACACCCATTTTTCTGTTCTAAATATATATATATATATATATGTATCTTAGTTCATTCTTTTAATACTTCTCTCTCGCCATAAGTTGCCTTGTGTGGTATATTTTTATATATGATGGTGCATCAAATTTTGTCTAAAGAGGATTTGAACAGAGGGGTGTTCACTGTTCTCTCTCGGCAATTCTTCAGCATAGATTCTTGGAAGTTGTGGTAACAGAAACTCCAATCATGATCCAAATAACCCAAAAAATAGCACAAGAGATCTCTACACATGTGGGTCATTTTCTCCTACATATAGATGGTGAGATCATTGCCTCCTGATGTTGTCAGGCTACTATGTGTGAAGAGAAAAAAAATACTAGTAGTATTAATTACTAGGAATGATGAAAAAAGAGAGAAAGGTGCGGTTGTATTATTTGAACATTTTATATTTTTTAGTATTTGAGAAATAAAACAAACGAGTATTATATTAAAAATATTTATAATCTGATTTAGCAAAAACACTAAGAAAATGAGATGATGGGTGAAATGGTCAAATTGGAAGGGTTTGAGAAAAGACTAAATCTGAAGTGTTGGTTAGAGAACTTGTTTTTTAAAGTTTAAACTCATTTTTAACTTATTTTCAGTAATTTTAACTTCCAACTCAATATTGGAACATAGAGAGTACAAATTAAGACTTACTGAAAACCTAAGATTACATGTAACACACTAACAAAAGCTAATTAAAAAGCCGTTCCAATAAAAGGAAATCGATACTCTACTCTCAAACTAGCTTTAGCTAACCCAACTAACTAAGCCAAATTTTCTTAATACAAAACCTGGAGATCACTAATTAAATTTGGAAACATTCATTCTTTTTCTTCCCCTTTTCCTCATCTGAATTTGAATGGTAGAAATAGCAGCCAAGAAATCAACACACTGTATAGGACTCGATATCTCCAACAAACCTTTCAACGTTTTAAGCCTAACACAATCTGCCATTTTCATAACCCTCTCTAAACTCATCCTTAACCCTTTCAACGCCATCTCTACCAACTCATCATTATTATCACTATTTTTAATCCTTGCTAATTCCACCATTTTTCTATCCCCAATTGCCACTTGTTGCCTCTCCATTTCCCTCTCCACTTTCTCTTCCTCTCCCCTAATTTTCACCCTCAAACCATCAATATTCTTCAGTTGCTCATCCGAAAACGCTCCTCCACCGACTAATCGAAACGCCATCGAAGGCTTCCACCCTGTGATCCATGAGTACACAATTTCTAAAGGACTAAGCCACATTGGTGTAAAAAATGCTAAGATGTCTTCATGGGCTGCAGTCCATTTAGCTGTGTAGTAGTCTTTGTGATGTGTGGTCATTTTGCTCACTAATGACTCGTGATCATTCACGTATGAGGTTTCCCTAGGTACAGTAACAAGTTGTTTGAGTAACTCTTCAAGTTGAATCATCCAATTTTCGAAGTATTTTGTGAAGTTTTCCCCTACTTGGCTTGTCATTTTTGTTGATTTTCGATAATAGTAGTAGTTGTCAAATGAGAAAAGTGATGCATTAATAATATATAGAGCGAGAAAACGAGTGGCAATGCTACAAAAGAAAAGGAGTTGCGTGGCTGCTACACCTCTGCATGCCTTACGCGCAGCTATTTAATGAACTTGGGTAGTGGGGGAACCAGTTTAATAATTTTACTGGATTCCCATTCAAATGTCTTATTAAAAATATGACTATAATTAATGATAAAGGTAAATTGACTTATAAAGTGAATAAATATTGTTGAACATCTCAAAATAGTATAATGAATAATTATTATTGAACGACGAGATAACGATGCAATATATATTTTGTATATTAATCAAATTATTTACTTTTTAAATTTGGTTTTTATATCAGTGATAAATAAATGTAGAGAATTTTTTTAATTAAATATTAGATTTACTATGTAAAGTAGTACTCCCACTATTCCATATTAACCAAGAGCCCGTTAAATGAAATGTATGTTTAAAATTATAGAGTGGTTAAAAGTTGAGGTTGGTGATGTTTGATGGGATTGAAGAGGCAATTTTGGAAATGAGAAAGAATGCAGGTAGAGTAAGTGTAGGCAAAGGCCATGAAACGTGTCATGAAGAGAGGTTACACGTTGCAGCCACTTTCACATGATGTTTGCTAATAATCTGGGAGATCGTCGACCACGACTAGGCGAACTGGTAGAGGCGGAGATAGATGGGGTTCATGGATTCGGATGAATTTATTAGTTTTTTCGCGGATCATGTATTTGTGTTAGAAAATTAAATAAATATATATGTATATTAACTTATGAACCCTCTAACAGAATAATTGATAGCTATCCTAAAATTTAGAATTTTCAAACTCTTAATTCTAGCTCCGCTTCTGCGATCGGGTACACAAACACAAGTATGAAGTATATATTAGTCGGATCTAAGTCATACAGACTACAGAGTGACAAGTCATGGAAATTGGAACATATCTGATGTGGTATCATCACTCACTGACTTATTTAATTTGCGCCATGAACCTGGCCCCTCTTTCACATGTTGTTTTATCTCATGCATGTATGTTGTCACTAAATATTTTCACTTAATTTGTCTCTTAATTACTTTGTTAACTTCTACGTTGATATATGGAATGAGAAGGATATATTACTTTATATAATTTTGGATGAACTGTGGTAAACTATTTTTGGGCCGGTCTAAATTATCATTAATTGTTTAAAAATATGAAAAAGTAAAAACACAAAAAAAGATTTAAAATCTACAATCCATAAGACAATTGCATATAATTAAGGAAAATGACATATTTTATGTAGTTAATTTAATTATTTAATAGACAAATGTGAACATACATCAAAATAATTTAAAGTTTGAATCAAAAGTGTCTAACTGAAACACTTTATTAAAGGTTAATTTGAAGCAAGACTTAGTTTGAGTGTTGTAAATAAAAATGACAAGTTTAAAGCCCCGACTATGTATTAAGCATTTAAGCCAAACAAAACTATTCCTATGTTTTAAAATTTTAATAATATCATTATTTATTTGTTATTTGAGGCATAAATATTGCTATTTAAGAAAATTTCCCTCTTCTTTTTAAGATATCAGTAAAGGAATACTGATGGGCTTGGTGTTGAAACAACTGTGGACTTCTTTCTAAAACAAATGGACGTGGAGTTAAGATCTGATATGGGCTCACACTGATACTCCAAACTGGACCCAAAAAGCATGGTTAAGGAATGAGAAGGAAAAATTACGCGTATAAGCAAACAATTACTTAACATAGCTATAGTTTGCCTTAATTATAAAAATCGCGACCTACTTTTAGCTATAAATACGCGGCTCAGCTTTTTAGTTTTGTATATAATTCGCACGTTTGTATAATTCGAAATTTGTATAACTTTTGTATAATTCGGAATTTGTATAACTGTTTACACTTCTGATGTTTGTAATGGTATAAATTCGTTATTTCGAGTTTATACAAAAATAATTGAATTATATAAATGTACCCGCAAATTATACAAACAAGGCAGCTTAAACTGTAGCTACAACCCGTAAATATGCAAACTATAGCTATGAAGCATAATTAAGTTTATTATAGTGGCTATTTGCGAAAGTTCCTCAGCGAGAAAATAGATACATCACTTCTTTATCTTTATTCTTCTTCTTTTTAGGGTTCTAAAGATATTTTGTGAGTAAAGAAAGCTCTTTTGAAGTGGGTATGAGTGGTGACTCGAGGTGGTTTTTAATTTTGCCCTATAAATTGGTGGTCTCTCTGCTGCTTATTTAATAAAAAAATGTAATTTAAAGTATCCTTAATTATGACCTAATTTCGTAAGTTGTGTAGTATTTAATTCGCATGACTTATAGTTAGAAAACTTTTGTCTCGTCCAGCATAAGTTTAGAGAACTTAAGACATAATTTTGTGAGTTCTGAAACTAAACTAATTGTGTCTTTATTGACATAAGTTCTGTAAAAATTAATTTATGTGTCGTAAGACATAACTTATGGGTTATGAACTTCTTAAGATATAATTTTCTGATGTTGAACTTATGCCTCAATAACATAAGTTTTGCATGAATTAAGTTATTGCCTTGAAAGACATATAACTTGTGGGAATGAACTATACTTATGTCATTCGTTCGGCATGAATGAAGCGATATAATTTTGTTTTCCTCGTAAGGCATAATTTATGTTATATTATGATATGAAAATGCCCCATTTTTATTTAGTGTATAAAAGTTGTATATTGACTATTATATCATATAGAAAAGTTGTATATACACCATTATTCAATGTAGCAAAATTGCATATACCGTGTATCCTGCGTTTGCAAGTGTATCCCTAATGTATCATTAGTGTATCACAATTTTTGTGTATTTGGAGTGAATACAATGTTCAACATTGCATAAAAATGTATATAGACTTTATTTAGTGTATGGTGTGTGTACAAGTACAACGTATACATCTCCTCCTACTTCAGTCATTAGTTATAGTATTTATATATGCTTATGCAAAATCCTTTTTTTTTTTTTTAAGATTAGGCCAATGAAATTTTAGGCTTTTGTAAAAGATAAAAGAAGGAATTATAATTTTACGGTAACATGAAAAAATTGGTAATTGTGCACTGTGAACATTGGTGTGTTTACTGGATTTTTGGATAGGATAGGCATAAATATAAAAAAAATCAGATTAAATCGAACTTATTCGATGATTTCAATTTTAGGATCTCAATACTTCAATGCACCGAATGAACATTTGTTTAATACATTTTTCGTTCCTTTTTAGTTGTCATTTTTTTTTATAGAATCAATGGATAAGAATTTTGATTAACATTTTTATGGTGTATTTTTTCATCATATTGAATGCACAAAAATTTACAATTTATAGCACTTTTTATATAATGTGTAAATATCTGAAATTTTACTTTAAAACATCGAATTAATGTAATTTAATTTAATTTTAAAATTAGTCAAATTGACTTTTAAAAAACAGCAACCAAAAAAAGACTCATCATTACTATTACTATTCATTAGTCAATATCAAAATTTTCTGGCCAAACGAATTTTTCCAACTTACTATCAAAATAAATAACCTGTTTCATAAGAGTATTTTGAAATCAGTCTCCATCGTTGGTTATAGAGATAGCCGCCTGTAGAAACCGACTCTACTTTGAGAGACGAGCAAAAGGATTCCAACATTTAGGGTTCCAAGGACTGTCGATATTTTAAGTATGTAAATACGTACAACCTTTTCACTTTGTTTGAAGTCTCAATAATCTTATACTACTACTCTGCAGCTTGTTTAGTTTTTTTGGTAGTTTCAGGGCATGCATGCATCCTAGGCCGTCAAATGAGCCGATTCAATTGAAATTGAAGATATAAAAATAGGTTGAAATAGAAATTGAATTGACTTATCATAATTCGTTTAAATTTACTATGGACTTAAATAGGTTAAAAATTAGATTGGATTATGATTCGTCCAATTTTGATATGCTCAATCTCAATAATTTTAACATATTGTTATTTAACTTTTATAATCATAATTTGAATTTCAATTCAAGAAAATAAAAAAAATAAGTTAGAAATGTATAGATAAATTGTAGAAGATATAAAATAGATAACAATTCATACATTCAATATGAGAACGTATCTTACATCAATGCAAATAAACAGTCTTAATACATGTTGAAATTGGAGATTAAATTGCATTCAATTGAAGATTCTTTTAAAATTAATTAAAATTTGAATGGGTTGAGATTGATTCAATTCAAATTATCTTGAGCGCAACCCATAAAATTTTAGACAGATAGTACAAATTATATAGTATAAAGTATAGAAAACAATGCAATTTGACGCTAATTACATCCTCTTCCGAAAGTTTCTCAAATTACAATAATCTCGGATTTTTCAGAACCTCCTGATACATTGCTCCTTCGCCTGATACATAACTATAAACCAAATTCATATTTATCTAGGTTTGAAATACTTGGAGTTATGTATCAACAATAACATTTGTATAGACACACTGTACACAAACAAAATTGTAATGTATTTAACAGAGATGACGTGTTGTATTCAAATGTAGAGAGAGGAGGAAAAGAGGATTTTTATAATTAATGTAAATGATAGGACTTTTTAAAAATTATATTATTTTAAATTATGTAATTATATAATTTTTTAATTATCTATATTTGAGCTTATTTTAACCCCCAATACATCTTGATCCAATGTTGTTAGTTTGGTGCAATCATTCATCGTTTAGCGAATACACGAGTACATGTTTCACTTCTACCGCTACAACCACTATGCCAGTATGCTTGCTAGGGATAAGTTTGAGAGAACATTCAAGTGCGTAAAACAAGAACTAACTAGTAGTATGAGGCGGAGTCAGAATTAGAAGTTTAGGGATTCTAAATTTTAGGATAGAAGAGAAAAATATTGAAAATCATATTTCCTTAAAAAAAAAAAAGGAGAAAGGTTTGAACCCACAACACTAATATGAAAGACATTTCCACCGCCCCTTCCTTACCACTAAACTGTCAATCAATTTTATTAAGATGTTCACAAGTTAATATACATATATATTTATTTAATTTTTTAATACAAATACAGAGTCTATCGAAAAGCTAGTGGGTTCATTTGAACCCACGAACCCCACTCAATTTATCAGTATTTAGCTTTAATTACTTGGTTACTCCCAGAGGCGGAACTAGGTGGGGGTTCATGGGTTCAGACGAACCCACTAGCTTTTTCGTAGACCCTATATTTGTATTAGAAAATTAAATAAATATATGTATATTAACATGTAAACCTCCAAACAAAATTGATTTAGAACCCCCGAATCTCTAACCTTGACTTCGCGTCTGGCTACTCCATGTTTCCGAATTAATCATTTTCAAATCACGTATGTTGTTGATTATTAGGTTGATTAATACATACATACAATTTTATTTTAGAGGGTGACACGGGCACCAATAATATATGTTACGGTGCAGGTCTGTTGCCGTTTCAGTATATCTGATCCAAATTCATTTAGTTATGTGCGCATATTTGAACAAACAAAATATATATATACAGATGTCCAATTTATTATCTGTGCATATTTGGACAAACAAAATAATCTCATTCTTTTTTGCCCTTTTATATGTAAATAGGGTTATGTATTTTTCTACGTATGCATGTCATCAACAAATTAAAACATATCGGAAACATTAATCCACTCGATCGATTATTAGGTTGATTAATATATATACAATTTTGTCATAGGCATAGGATTATATCCCGACAAATTGAAGCTAGATGAGGACGCAAAGGAAGTTGTATTCTATTTGCAAAATATATGAAGTCCCAATGCAATGTTATGTACTCATAGATGAGGATGAAACTTTATCTTGTGCTGCACGTGGACAAACAATAAAATGATAAAATCTCAAATATATTTTGCTGTCCTTTTGTCATGTAAATAGGACTATATATAATTTAGCTTTTTTTCACATATGCATATAAATAAATAAATCCAATTAGGAAATAGAAAATGGCGAGTACTTCAAGCCCCAGCATTAGTGATAGTCCAACGGAGCAAGAATGCGTATACGAGACATGGATGATTCTGCAACGTAAAGAAGTGATAGAGCTTGAACAAGCTGCAGTTCAAGCCAAAAAGGGCCTAAAGTATGAAAATGAACTCACTCAACTAATCGAAAAAACCGTACAAAATTTCCAAGATTATGCTAACAACCGTAGCCGTCTAGCCCGTATCGACGTATCACCACTGTTTGCGCCAACTTCATGCACCTCGTTGGAGAAATCGGTCCTATGGATCGCTGGCTGTAGACCCTCTTCTCTCATACGTTTCGCGTACGTTCTATGTGGCATGGACATCGAGTCTCATCTCACCGAGTTTCTTCAAGGGAAAAAGGTTGGTGACCTCGGTGAGCTGACCAATAAACAAATGAACATGCTTGACGCTTTACAAGCTAAAACGATTAGAGAAGAGACTAATCTTTCTTCAAAATTGGCTAGCTTGCAAGAGGACATTGTGGATCAGCCTTTTGCTGGTAAAATGAAGAATGATTGTGAGAATGCAGATGAAGCTTTAGATGAACATAATCGATATATGGCTGTTGTAGTAAAAGACGCTGATGAGTTGAGGATGAATACGTTGAAGGTAATTGTACTGAACATACTTAAACCGCTTCAAGCTGTGGAATACTTAGCCGCTGCCAAGAGGCTCAAGCATTGTTTCAAAATATGGGGCCAGAAGAGGCATCATCCACGTACCAACAAATAAGTCTGCGTCAATTAGAGCTGCTATTTTAGTTTTCTTTAATTTCTGCAACACGTATGTGATCATTAATAAAGTTGTTGAGTTTTCTGCAAATAACCTACAACCTTTAGATGTTACTGAAGCTAAAATTACACAAAGGGTTTAGATGTCTTCCTGGGCCACGGCCCAGTGTTTGTGAAACAAGGAAATTTCAAAAAATAACCAAGACTAATACAATCATGCTTTTTACTTGATGCTTCTCGCTATCTTTTGATCTGTTATTTATACAAATACATTGATAGTTTTAATAGTTAACTCCGCAGATTGACATTTAATTGCTTGATTGATCAGTTACTTATAAAATTCTATTTTAAAATGGAAAAACTTTCACAAAGTATGTGAAGTATATCTTCTAAGTATTTCTTACCAAAATAGTCTCCTGAAGTTCGAAACTTCTTCCATGTTTTCTTGAAATTAAATTAAGAAAGAATACAATTATCAGTAATTTTTTTTATATAAATACAATTATTTGTTAGATAAATAAGCAATATTGGATAAATGTAAGAGATATACAAATACAAATATCAGACAATTACTAAGAATGCACAACTGCTTGAGATATACAAATAATTAATTATATACCATTTCTAATAGATATACAAATAGAAAAAACATAAATACAATTAACTGTGTACAAAAATCTAATTCTATATTGATATAAATAATAATTAAATGTTAGATAAATAAGCAATATTGAACAAATATAAGCGATATACAAGTAATGTTAGACAACTATTAAAAACGCACAAGTGCTGAAGATACAAATACAACTCTCTAAAATCATATGCATATCATATACATTATTTCATTTATCCAAATACAACTCCCTAGAATCATATCATATACAACACTAAATAGACAACAATTTATAACAAGTATATGAATGAAATTGTAAATTGATATAGACATATTGAAACTTTATAAACAATACAAAAGGAGAAAATTGGATTTTACCAATACCTTCAATTATTGAATAACATCTTGATCATTCGATACAGAGTTCGATAACCCAGTTTTTGCAGTGCCAATCTGCTCTCCCAATGCAAGAAGCTCCTGGAGTAGGATTTTAAAGAGGAACAAGATTATGGAATTGTGGAAAGGAATGGAAAAATAATCTACTTTCATTAAGTGATTTATTAGATAATCGAAAACAGAGGATCTTGAATACTATTCAAAATTCAGAAGAACTGCATGAGGAGATGTCTACTCACTTAAGACCGTTCGTGATTCCCACCCGTGAATCAGTCTTCCTGAATCACCGAGCGTGAATCCTTCTGCTCGAGCGCATTTTCTTGCCTTTCAATTCAACTCATTCGCATCTTTACTTTAAATCCTGAAATTGAGGAAGCATGATATAGAAGAAGAAAGCAAACTTTGAATTTTCGAATTAAATATGAATAAGCGAAACTAAACAAAAAATCATAGAGTCTAAAGATGAAACCGTCATTAACTGTGGCTTCACCAATGACTTGTGATCTTGGACGTACTTATGAGGTTTCCCTAGGAACAATAAGTAGTATAGTTTGAGTAACTCTTCCAATTTTCTAAGTATTTTCCCAACTTGGGTTCATGTCATTAATTTCTTGATTGGAGTACACGAAAAAAAGTGATATGTTACCACTGATAAAAAAGAGGAGAAGAATGTCATTTCATTTCAATTATATAGAGCTGAGAAGTGGCAATGGTACAAAAGACACCTAATTAATGAACTTGGAGGCAATGTATCAGTTTAAGTTCTAAAATAGAAAGAGGCATTACTTGTACTTTAATTCAGTTTAGACGTGTGGACATATATAAACATTTGAATTTACATAAAATTAATTCAGTATATACATGAAAATTCACATGAAATATTTTTAAATTGATGTATATCATGTCATATAAAATATATATACATTTTTACTTATTTAACTTTATATATATAAGAGAATGTCAGCTGAGAATTACCAAGTATAGACACATTTTATGTATTTTGTATAAATTAATTACGTACATAAAAACAACAATGGATTACTTGCTATTATGAATTGAAATTTATTAGTAAGTCTTGGTGATCTTTGAGGGAATTGAAGAGGCAATTTGGGAGTGTGGGTGGGGAAATTGAGAAAGGTGAAGAGTTAGGGTAGGGAATAAGGAAAATACAATGGAACGTGTCAAGAAGAGAGCTTATTTGTGTCCAACACGTGGTGATTCCATCTGTGAACTAGGTACTCAAACACAACGTAGTTACATTCTTATATAAATATAAATCTAACAGTCGATCCAAAGAATAATTACATGTATTAACTTAGGATATGTGTCAGGATGGAGGATATGTGGTGATAAGGTCTAAGGGAAGCGAGGAGAATTAAGTTAGCAAGATTAGTCTAACATGTAATCAAAAACAAAGGATTGGTATTTTGATAACATGGTCAAAAGAATAAAAAAGATAGATGGTTGAATATTATCGTATAAATAATTTGAGTACAACAGAGAAATATTAGCTAGCATCACTAACGACATTGTTATAAAGTAATGTGATTGAGTGAATACAAAATAATATCTTCTCCTTTTTGATTTCCATCTTCTCTAGATTCATCAATGGAGAATTGAGGTCATTAGTTTAAATTTTCACAGGTTCTTACAATTATTTCTTATTTACTTGCCTTATTTGTAATCTTTACTTATTAACGCCACAACATTCAACTCTTAAAAAATTGAATCTAGTTAATTAATAAGTTAAAGTGCATATTCTAGACCTCATGTAAATTTAATTATATTATTTATATAATATTAAATTCTGATTTGTCGAATCGAACTTTAAACATATCAATTAGAATACCAAGCTGATTGCTAGATGATATTTGAAAAACAAAAGAAAAGATGGGTGAATTTGACGTCCAATTTGGACAAATTGAATTGAATGGCTATTTTAACAAATAACTTCAATTATTACCAATTTTATTTTGTACAAATATAAGTATTTACTTTAACGGAATGAAACCGATTAATATGGAACTGCTAAAGATGAAAAAAACGCAAGGATAAATATGAGATAAATTCAAGTTAAATGTCTTCTTTATATTCTTGGAAAATTTATATAGATGTGTTATATTAAGAAATTATTACGATCTATAGGAATAACATTCTTTTAATGGACACTTATTATATAATTTGTATACATATTATAGAAAACGATTTATAAAACACATATAATACAAGTTTTATTCATGAATACTATATTTATCACACTTTAATACACTTATAATATATTTTATCAATATCTAATTACCAAACAAACATATATTTTAAAATAAGAAAAATTACGCGGTTAAGCAAACTTATACTACCTAATTACTCATCATAGCTATAGTTTGCTATAATTACCACTCGCGACGAACATTATACATTAATTACGTGGGCTGACTTCGAATTTGTATAATTAGTCACGTTTGTATATGTATAATTCGCCAGAATATACAAATACATATGTATAATATACAATTATCTAACCTATATACATATACAATTCACCTCTCTCCCACTCTCTTCCCTCTCTCGCTCGCCTCTCTCCTCCCTCTCTCAATCTCGCTCGCCTCTCTCCATCCTCTCCCAATCTCGCTCGCCTCTCTCCTTCCTCTCCCAATCTCGCTCGCCTCTCTCCTCCCTCTCCCAATTTCGCTTGCCATATATACAAATGCATATGTATCATATACAATTATCTAACCGATATACATATATAATTCACCTCTCTCCCACTCTCTCGCTCGCCTCTCTCCTCCCTCTTCCAATCTCGCTCGCCTCTCTCCTCCCTCTTCCAATCTCGCTCACCTCTCTCCTCCCTCTCCCAATCTCGCTTGCCATATATACAAATACATATGTATAATATACAATTATCTTACCGATATACATATACAATTCACATCTTTCCCACTCTCTGCCCTCTCTCGCTCGCCTCTCTCCTCTCTCCTCCCTATAACATGTAGCTACGAATTGTAATTATCAAACTATAGCTATGAAGTATAATTAACGATTTGCAAGGCAAGACGATTGGAGAAGAGAGGAGGATTTTGAATAAATTTGCTAGTTTACAAGAGGACATAGTAGACCAACCACTTGCAGGGAAGATGAAGAAAGAGGGACATGATTGTGAGAAAGCGGATGAAGCTTTAGATGAACATAACGGACATATGGCGGATGTAATTGAAGAAGCTGAGGATGAAGACGTTGAAGGAAATAGTGAACATACTTGGACCGGTTCAGGCGGTGGAGTATTTAGCAGCAGCTAAGAAGTGTGCAACAATGGGGAGAGAAGAGGGATCAGCAGCATAAAGAGTAGTAGTACTAATTTATGACTTGTACTGGGGATCAATTTAGCTACTTCTTTTTTATTTTTGATAATAAATGGGAAGGGGAATAAAACGTGTGGGTGAATTTTTGTTGTTTTATTTTATAGTAGTACTAGTTTTTGATAATTAATTTTTCTAGTTTGATGCTTGAATTTGTTTTGCTTGTAGCTGCATGCTTTTTTTCTTCATGATCTGTCGTTATAATGGGGATAAAGACAACTTCTATTCAATTACAAAAGTTTTCACCAGGCGTCTTTTTTTTTTTTTTTAAGATACTCCAATTATTTACAGTAGATAATCTTTTGGATTCCAGTCTAAAAATCCCTCTCAAAGCTAACTTAAATTTTTATGAGAAAACACACTCTTTGGATAGATTTTAAAAATAAGAACAAAATATAAATTGTGACCTCAAAAAAATGATGTATTTGCGTGACCATAGTCTTTTGAATTCTTCTATCAATTACAAAAAAAATTCACCTGTTAGTCTTTTTTTTGGCATAACTCTTTTAGATCTTAGTCTAAAAGATTTTTCTAAAGAAAATTGAAACTTTTATGAGAAAATAATAGATAGATAAATTATAAATTTTATAAATGTTAGATGATAGTCCCATATTTTATCCAAAAGATTATATTTAGATAACTCTTTAAAATAAAAATAGTGACCAAATAATGACATTTGCTTAAGTTTAGCATGTACCAGTCTTGCTTTATTTCTTCTATCTGTAGTAGAAGTCGTTGCATTGCATATCTAAGTGTCCGCTATGTGTATGCTATGTTCATCCGAAGCTTAATTTATATGGGTATCTATTCAAATTTATCTATCTTAAATGAGTTGGATACCCAACTCATTTAAAATGGATTAGTGGTGGGTTGGGGGCCGGGTTAGGGTTAGGGGTAGTAAAAAAAAAAATTAAAAAGTTTTAATTTTTTTTGTGGATGGTGAGGGTGGGGGTGTGGAGGGTGAGGGGGTGGAGTGGGGTAAAAGATTTTGCTTTAGAAGCTTTTGTCATGATTCTTATTATAATATGAGTCGAGTCAAGTATTTAATTTTATCCATTTAAGTTTAACTCATTTTCGATCGACTCATATTTGATTCGACCCACTCGTCACTCATCTGTCACTCCTAATCCGGATGTTCCATAGCGGACACATGGAGAATGTAATAGAAGAAGGTTAACTCATTTTAACCGGTTCAAATTCAATCAAATCCTTCCATTTGACATAACTAGGCACATGCAAGTTGGGATGTTCTGTTTTTCTTTTCTTGCTGAAGTTCTGATTATACACTAATTAGGAACATGCATGCATGTTGCACGTATTCAATTACTCCATTTAATTTCTGTTATCACAGTTCATGTATTATTTAGTTGACTATTGATAACAGCCTCAAATAAATTGCGTCATAACGTAACATAGTGAGTTGTGAGATGCTTAATCAGCACTAGTAGTGACAAAGATATATCAATCACTAGCATTAGACACTAGTCCACTTCATTTTCCTTCAGCCACATATATAATCAATATATGCATCTAAATATTGTATGGTATCGATCGAGACCTGCATGATCATGCATATTGCTAAAACATTATTATTGATGAGTCACATGTAAAGGTGGGCTCACCAGATGTTGACACTTTAATATACCTGTCCTCCAATTAGTTTCTACCAATGTATGTGTACACATTGTGTTGGTCTAGAAATAATATTGATGTGACTCGATCCAACCGACCTGTTTACTTATCGGATGGGCAAACAAAATGTATCTGCCTCTAGTTCAATGTAAAAAAGACTTTTGAGTATAATGCTCACGTATAAAATGTCTTTCTAATTTTGGATCGGAAATTTTGGAAAATTAGATCGTCTATATATGTCTTTTTGTTTTTTTGGTTTGAAATATTAACGTTTGCTATCGTTGAAGCACATGATCATTGATTTAGAAATACCTAAAATGAAAGGAAATGAATAAATTAAAGTATCAATATATATAGTATATACTATCATTTAATAACAACACCTTGTTCATTTCTTATATCTCTAGACTAGACATAAAAACACTTGCAAAAGCACAAGTCGTGAAAATAGGAATTGAATTTGAAGAATTCATGGTTTTTGTTGCGTTTCATATCTTAGCTATAGATGCATGCATCTGTGGATAATGGATATCAACTTTTTTTATCAATTTTCTGTCCACCACTAACTTCTTAGCATATACCGTTCCACCAGCCATAATATATATGTGATTCACAATTAATATATATTTTCCTCTTTTAAAACAATATTATTTTTCTATTTTGATAAAACTACTTAATTATATCTTAACTTAGATGTGATGAGTCCAATATTGATTCCTAAACAATCATAGACTTACATGACAAAGCAATAAGAAAACGATCGATTATGCTGAAATATTAGGGTAAATGTAGTCTAGTAACGATGTCATGAATTCAATATCTTAATTTAGATTCGTGAGTTTTAATTTTTTTTAAAGTTAAACATATAACAACATGTAATTATCTATAGTAATTCCAATTAATAACTTAAAATATCTATAAATAACATACACCAATAACGCACAAATTTCATCTCATCCGTTTAATCTTATGACTTTAAGGTTTAAAATGGTGAAACTTATAATTAAAGGTACCTCTTTCTTTTTTATGAAATGGGATAAAATCACATGAAATTAATATTTATTGACGTGGAGGATTAAGTATTTTCTAAAAAATCATTTATGATAGGTAGTTGAGGCATGGGGAGAAAAAAAATGGAAAATGAGAGGTGAAAATTGAATAACATGTTAGGATATGGTCATATCTTAACTGACTTTCACCAAATTTCCCCTATGCATCAAACACAGTGAGATGTAGTGCATTTATTGCCATAAATTTTCTACATACTTATTGAGAGTACTTTCTCCTATAGGCATTTCCTCTAACCCTGCCACAAATAAGGCAAGGTTTTTGGCCTTCTTTTCCCTTTTAATTTTGATATTCCAAATCTTTCAACAAAACAAAAAGGGCTCCTTAATCTCCATACAACTACGCCTTTGTTCCAAACAGATTACGATAGGCTATATAAATCCCGAGGAAATTTTGTTAAGCCACAATGGCAATGATTCCTCAACAATATTAATAAAAATTGTCTCAATTGTATTGCCAATTTCTTCGTCATGATGACTACGAAGAATGAGAAGAAAGGCAATATTTTGATGCAAAGGTATGAGATTGGGAAATTGCTTGGGCAGGGCACATTTGCCAAAGTTTACCATGCTAGAAATCTCAAAACAGGGCAAAGTGTTGCTATTAAGGTGATTGACAAAGAGAAGATTATGAAGGTTGGCTTAATTGATCAAACCAAACGTGAAATCTCCGTCATGAGGCTAATTAAACACCCAAATATTGTCCAGCTCTATGAGGTTATGGCTAGCAAAACAAAAATATATTTTGCTATGGAATATGTTAGAGGTGGTGAACTTTTCAATAAGGTTGCTAAAGGCAGACTTAAAGAAGATGCTGCAAGAAAATACTTTCAACAATTAATCGCTGCAGTTGATTTCTGTCATAGCCGTGATGTCTACCACCGTGATCTCAAGCCTGAAAATCTCCTCCTTGACGAAGGTAGTGTTACCATTTCATCTAAAAACTTTAATAAGAGTCGTGAGAGAAGCACATTCTTTATTTACTTAATTATGTCTTGGTGCAACAGGTGGCAACCTGAAAGTCTCGGATTTTGGTCTGAGTGCATTGTTCGATTCCAAAAGGCAAGATGGTCTCCTCCACACAACGTGTGGAACACCGGCTTATGTTGCACCAGAGGTGATCAACAAGAGAGGTTATGATGGTGAAAAGGCTGATATTTGGTCATGTGGTGTTGTTTTATTTGTCCTGTTAGCAGGTTATTTGCCATTCCATGACCAAAATCTTATGGAAATGTACAAAAAAATAAGCAAAGCAGAATTCAAATGTCCACAATGGTTCCATCCAGAGGTAAGAAAGCTACTCTCAAGGATTCTTGATCCAAATCCAGGATCAAGAATCACCTTAATTAAGGTCATGGAGAATTATTGGTTCAAAAAAGGATTCAAACAAATTGATAAAACCCCAAATCCAGGGAAAGAATCCCCTCGTAGTGTCTTCGATATTGAGGACAATAATTCAGATGGAGAGGGACCTTCCAATCCCCAAAAAAATCAAGATTCCACAACAATGAAGCCTACTTGCTTAAATGCATTTGATATCATTTCTCTTTCCCCTGGTTTCGATCTTTCTGGATTATTCGAAAAGGAGAAACAGAGAAGATCAGAAGCGCGATTCACAGCGAAAAAACCAGCTTCTATAATAGTATCAAAATTGGAAGAAGTAGCTTCAAATGAGTGTTTTAATGTAATGAAAAAAGATGGTACAGTAACAATGCAGAGTATCAAAGAAGGAAGAAAAGGGCAACTAGCAATTGATGCAGAGATATTCGAAATTACGCCTTCTTTTCATGTTGTGGAAGTGAGTAAAAAATCAGGGGATACAATGGAATACAAGAAATTCTTTGATCAGGGATTCAAAACATCACTTAAAGATATTGTTTGGACATGGCAAGATGGTGAACAACAGCAACAAGTTGAAAATCAAGAAAGAATATGATCATCATTTTTGTTTGTTATTATAATGAAAATTTTCATTTCTTTCTTGTTTGTATTTATATTTTGTTTTGGGAAGGGCGAGAAAGGGGTAACTGGAGATATCTTGAATTTTCTTGTTTTTGATTGATTAGAGTATATTGTACAGGTCTAATAGATCTCAACTGAATTCAAGTAAAAAAAAAATATGATGATGATAAAGTCAGTTATCCTTTTATCTTTCTCTCTTCTTTTTATTACATTTTTTATGATCTCATATTTTGTTAAGAGAATATAAAGCTAAAAATAAGTTTGTAAAAGTCCGCACAACGAATTTTATTTTTATATATATACAGAAAATTGAAGAGAGAATTCAGGATAGATTAGACGAAGCCCTAGCTTAAAATAGAGAGAGTGAGAATTTTCTTATAGGATGAATCGCAAGATACAAATTAAATGAGTTTTCTTGCTATCGAATATTCTATAGAGTAAGACATTTTTATAACAACCATCATCTTTAATAACATTGCTTTAACAGTCAAAAAGTATGAAACAAACACCATTGTTATAGAGATGTTTGATTGTGTCTATATGGAATATAACAATGACGACATTTACAAAGAAGACGTTACATTTGTCATGAAAATATCATGAAGTCTTCTCATAGTAATCCTTGTTCCAGGACTTGATGGTCTTGAACTTTTGACTCCCGCATACTTCATAGGTGAACCTTCAAAGTCAAAATTTAAAAAAAATAGTCCATGTTAAACTTGAAAGTTTGCATATGAACAAAGGGTTCAAAGTTCAAGCCTACCCCACATTTTAAAGTCTTACTTATAAGTCACCTTCTTTGTTCTTGGTCTGGGCTTGAATATATTGGACCTCAACATATGCAGGTATATTGTCCAAAATACTAAGATGGACACTTTTACCCCTTCTTAGTAATGATCTTTAATTTTTGTCCCTCGGAATAAATAATTCTTTCAAGAGACATAATAATTTATATTTTCGCATCATAATATTTCACAAGTTATGTTCGTCATCCTTACTCCTATTAGATATAAGTTAAATTTCTTAGGGCAAAAATTAAAGATCAGCACATTTGAATGACAAATTAAATTCGAAGAGCAAACTATGCAATTAAATGATTAATGTGCTTTCGTACAAAGCAAAGACGGAACCAAGACATTAGTAATATATATTCTCATCTCCAACTTTACTATAAAAATTAAACTCTTCACTTAACTTTGAAGAATAGACTTCTTTGTTCAATTTCATTAGTAAATATAAACAGACTGTATAAGTTCCAGAAGCAGCCAAATTCATCAATCACTTTCCAAATAAAAATTGAGCAATTGTGCCTTTCAGTAAAGAACCACCACCAATATTTAAAAAATTATACCAACGCTAGCATAGTGATACATGACATCAGAAAGAAATATTAAAAAATGAAAAGAATCAGAGGGGGCCAGTCCTCCACTAATTATTTTAATAAATAAGAAAAACAGCTATAGGAATACCTATTTTTAACAGAATTAAGGACTAGAAAATCACTGACTACACATCATATGCAAGAGCAATCATAGGAATTTACAAAGTTCAGTCCTTAAATAACGGATCTTGCCCATCATAAAAAGATATTATAGTTAAATCCCGATATTTGTTTAATTAAGATAATGTAATAATGGTTATAAAAGAATATATAATACTACTATAACATAATGTTATGAAAGTTGATGTGAACAACGTTCATTTCTACTCTAAATTGAGATTGTAGAAACAGAGTTAGAATGGATTTAATAGGTTCAACTTAAACTTATATTTTTACTTGATCTAGAAAGTATAAATACAAATTTTGGGATAAAGAAGTAGTAATAAACATTTGCGGGGTAAAAACATACCCAATGAAATCCCACTAAATGAGGTTTGGGGAGGATATACACAGACAACAGACTTTACTACTATCTTGTAGAGATAGAGAAGTTGTTTATGAATCATTGAAGAACCAAAGATAATTAAATTGGTATCTAATACGAAAGATTAATAAAAAACAAATACTCCCCACAATCAAATTAGTCTAGCAAATAGTACTAAGAGTATTATATTGAGAAATGTTTTTGGGCAGTTAAATAAAATTTAAAAAATAAACACACTAATGAATTTGTTGGTAAGAGATACGATTTGCATAGATTAGGCTGGAGATATTTTATTTAATCGTCATGTAGATCTTCTTTTATGGATGTTCCAAGAAGATGAGACGAAACACTTGAGGTGAAAAACTAAACAAATTAATTATTAGTTAAAAAAATTAACGGCGATATAATAACTTAAACCAAAGGACAAACTATGTTTTTTCTTCTCGTACTCCTAAAGAGAGTTGTCTGATTCACATGCTAATTATTTGCAAATTATAGTGTAGGAATAGTTTATACGATAAGATCATTTGTCTCTAGATCTTATAATATTTATATATTTTTAATATATGCTTTTTTATTTTATAATAACATTTCGTATAAAATAATACATTTGCATTAGTATTACGGCTTTTTTGTTCCAGTTTTGAACTTCACATAATTTATGTGATATTTAATGCTGAAAACAAAATAATGTTGTATTAAGCATATGGAGTATGGAAAATGTAATTTTAAATACAAGATTTTATAGTGAAAACCAAATGATACATATATACATTATTTTATATCATGAATGACTTATCTCCGGTAGAACTATCGAACATAATACATGATTAATATCTGCATAAGTGAGCATAACTCATATCCAAATCAGCTACGAAGTAAATGATTTTCCACCATTTTCACATGTATGTCATCCTATTTTCTATCTCTAGTTTACCATATCTAAATTAGTAAAGAATTGTACGGTGCTCCATAAGATTCGCATATAATAAAGCTAGATACCAATAGAGCCCCACAAAATAAAATAGATTTTTTTAATCTAACAAGCCTCAGAATTTTGGCAAGAGGACAAAAGTTTAATAGCAACAGGCCAACCAACAGTTAGTGAAACTGCCGTCTAACGACAATAAACAAAGCCTTCAAGTTTCAATCATTCACTACACAGTGGTCCAGATTTATTCTTCTTCTTTTTTCTAATGATCCAAAAAACCATTATTACAAAGTTTTTTTTTTTTTTTTTTTTTGATCATTTAAAACTGGACTTAGACAATTCCTTATGCCATTTTCAAATTTCTCTGAATAAGTACTACATCAACTAACGCGAACTGGATGGCCTTGTTGACGGGACTACTAATATACAATTAGACTACGAACCACGTTTTTCACTGGCCAGAATTGAACTGTTAAAATCTTGATCGCGAACATCAACTCATGACATAGTGCTAGGTCAAGGGTTCACTGGCATGGCGCTCCATCACTCTAGCTTGGCATGTGTTTCTGCTTTTTGGTATTCAGGAAGTCCCCGGTCGAGTGCAAGCAGCCTCCACCTGTCCCTAGAAGTCCACAGTTACCTACCAGACAGGGAACAAACAGAAAAGTATTATTGAACTGCATTTTCTGAGTAATTAAGGAAGAGTATGAATGCCTGACAAGTTTTGTTTATGTTTATTTGATACCAAATCATTAGAACCTGCTGGTCAATGCAATCACACAGATCTAGCAATGAGTGAAGACGCGAAAGAACATAAAGAGAGATCAAACATAAACATAAAGACTTAAGAGAGGTCTAGCAATTAGAAACCAATGTGCTTAGCTAAGGCAGAACATAAACATTAGACCATCAAAGCGGAAGTGCTCGCTTATTAATATAAATAGATGAGTCATCAGTTATTGGTAATAGGTCAATTGCTAGATTATATAAAGAATCCATAAGTGGCCAAATTCAGGGAATCAGTTGCAGAATACAAATTGAGCAATCACATCTTTCAGTACCAACCACTACTAAATATTTAATTAATCACGCCAGCATCATAGTGATGAATGACCTGGTTGTAATAAGAAAACAATATTCTTTTATATGAGAAAGGTTGGTCAACAATGTTCAAATGGCAGTACCAAGAAAAGAATATAAAAAGGGAAAGAACGAGAAAGGTCTAGCCCTTCACTAATTTTAAAACAACTATCAGGATGCTCATTTTTAACATAATAAGGACCGGCAGACCACTATGACACAGCATAACAGAATACAGCATATGCGAACATAAGAAGTGATAAAGATATGCCCTTAGATCCAGGATCTTGCATCATATACCAATCAAAAGATATCCAATCCCCTACTGGTGAAACAATAGGACTATCACTAATGAGAGACCATCAAAAACCACCTTTTTTTTTCTTTTTAAGCTAAAATGATTTTTATTACCACATCACCCAGAAGGTGCCTAAAAAAGTTGGAACATGCTAGTCAAATTGAAAGCATACACCTATGAGTTTATTCACTTTCAGCTATGTTGCTCCGACATCATTCAGCATTAAAGCATTTCCCATCTATTGGGGAAAAGCAAGAGGCAATGTGAAATATCAAAAGAAGCAAAACTTTTGCTTCAGGTCTTGGTAAAAAATCTAGGCTGCAAGGTATAAAAAAGATCGAGGAAAATTATTTAAGCACCATATATACCAATTTCATCACCGACCAAGGGTAATCAAAGAGCTGGTTTTTATAAATCTACAACAATCGTCTTCACAGATACTGTGCCCAAAAACATTCACACAAATAAAACCTATCTGGACAAACCTCACTAAAGTGTTTTCCCCTTAGTTGCCCCCTGTGCTCAGACGTACCTAAACCCATCAAAGGTTAAAGACGGCCATTTAATTGCCAGGCTAGTTTGTACTTTTGTAACGATAAAAAAAAGGTTCTTCTTTTACCTTTTTCATTGAAGAAGATCTACTAATGCAAATATAACAAACTCAAAGGAAAACTCCAGATTGACCAATTAAACTAGCAGGCAAAATAAGAGAACAGTTAATGACAAGCATTAATCATCCAGTAAGGTTTGTCAGATTAAACTTGGCAGGTAACATCCTCAAGAAAATCTATAAGAGCCTTGATCCAAATTCCAATCATCAAGGTTCTACTGGCCTTGATCAACTTGGCAATACTCTTACGAGAAGAAGCAGATTACAGTTCATGAATGATTCCCATTTCTATCAGACCAATCCAGACACGACAACCAAAACAAGAAAAGAAAAACTTAAACTCTCTTTATTTTCTCATTATATTGTGTAGACCATATGTACTGGGGGAAGGACAACTTTTGAGTAGTTAATAAAAAAGCACGGCCCAGTGCACGAAGCATCCTGCATTCACATAAAGTTTGAGGAAGGGCCACAATGTAAGCAGCTTATGCCTTATCCTAATGCAAGCATCAAAAAACTTACCGTGGCTCAACCCCATGAGTAGTTAATAAAAAATTATTGTGCAGATGTCATTAGCAGAATTGCTCCTTATTAACTGGCCTTACAAGATTGAGAAGCTCAATTTGTAATGCAGCGCTTCCTACAGAGAAGTTGAGAAGCTCAATCTATAGCATCACACTTCCACAAGCTGCAGACTACTACAGCCAAGCATTTGCTCATAGGAATAGCGTGCCAAATTCTTTAGTTAGAGTCAGAATATTACTAGAAACAGAAAATAAAAGAAAATTGAAAAACGAGTCAATTTTGAGACACTAATGTGTTCATTTCTTTAGATAAGTTTATATAACATCCCATAACAAGAACAGAAATTACAAGATCTGACAAGCTTTGAACATGAGCTAATAACAGATGCAAAAGTGCAAAGAACACAAAGTGCTACCTATACAAATGCACCTAACGATATAAAAAGGAAGGAGAAAAGAGCTTACCCTTTCCCCTTCTCTCTCTTTATTCAGTATCTGATGGCAAATATGATGAATCAACAGGGTATCCAACTTCATGTGCTAAATTCTGTAATCCTGGCTTCAATTCCCTGTTGTAAAACTCCTCATACTCCAAGCTATCTCCTCCTTTCTTCTTCACTTCAACAACTCTCAGCGATGGCGTCAACTCAAATATCTCAGCTGCAACTGTCAACGGCCCCTTTGCACCTTCCTTAGACCCCTCCATACTCACTTTACAATCCTTCTTCCTTACTGCAAAGCTCACAACTTTAGCAATTTCCTCCAACTTATTTATGATCTTGGGCACAGGAGCCCCGGATACAAACCTTGCCCCATCTCCTCCCTCCTCAAACAAACCGGACAAATCAAAGCCACGGGAAAATGAAATAATATCAAAGGCATTCAAGCTAGCTGGCCTAGGCAAAGTAGCTGACCTCCTTCTGATCTCTATTTCAGACTCAGACTCTGATCTATCAGACGAATAATCAATCCCACCATACTCATCATCATTTATACTACACAACTTATCATCCTCAATATAAAATTTAACATGTTTAAAACCCTTCTTGAACCACCTATTATTCATAATCTCCTGAACAGTAATCCTGGTTTCGGGATTAATATCTAGAAGGTGCTTTAAAAACCGAGTTAATTCAGGTGAAAACCACCTGGGACATCGAAATTCACCCCTATAAATCTTCTTGTACATAGCCATAATATTCTGATCATGAAATGGTAAATACCCTGCCATTAGCACAAAGAGTATCACCCCACATGACCAAATGTCTACTTTGGCTGCATCATAACCCTTTCTTCCTAACACCTCCGGCGCCACATAAGCCGGGGTACCACAGAAAGTATGAAAGAGCCCATCTTGCTTTATCTGCTCTGAAATGGCACTAAGGCCAAAATCAGAAACTTTGACATTCCCATCTTCATCTAACAGTATATTTTCTGGCTTTAGGTCCCTATGGTAAACACCCCGGGCATGACAAAAAGCGACAGCAGAGATTAACTGCTGGAAATATTTCCGAGCAACTTCTTCCTTAAGCCTGCCTTTGGCAACCTTATTGAAGAGCTCACCGCCTTTGACATACTCCATGACAAAGAAGATTTTGGCTTTGGTAGCCATAACTTCGTACAATTCAACTATATTTGGATGCCTAACTCTCTTGAGAATTGAGATCTCACGTTTTATGTGATCAATAAGACCCACTTTCAAGATCTTCTCTTTATCAATCACCTTAATCGCTACGCTCTCATTCGTCTTCACATTTCTAGCATGGTACACCTTAGCAAAAGTACCATGCCCTAGTAATTTCCCAATTTCATACCTGCCCAACAGAAGCCCCTGATTTTCCTTCTTGCTCAAACTCCTCGTCGGCGCTACGTTGCTGCTGGTACTGGTGCTGGTGTCGCCGGCGGTAGCGATGCCGGCCATGGATTCTGCAAACTTTTAACAAAAAATATGTATAGTTGAATTTTTTCCTAAAAGAACCAAACTTTATCAAAAGGGTGTTTCCAAATTGCGATCAAAAAGCCAAAATATCAGATGGGTAATTCAAAATTTGCAAAAAAGGGCTAAAATATCGAAAGGGTCGTTTGAAGATTTGCGAAAAAGGGGGGAAAGGGAAGGCCAAAAAGATCAATAAGATTAGTTGAAAGTCAGCCTAAATAATGGTTTTTTTGAGGAGAAATTGCCATTGAAATGGTGGGCTGTCGTGTAGTCGGAGATGTTGATGTTATTGAGCTATTTTTAGGTTTCAAGGAAAATGATTGTGTACAGAGCTGTACCCTGTATGTATACTCTATATCTATATATTTGAGTGGTGTAGGGTTAACGGAGGATGCGGGTGATGCGTATAAAGAGGATTTTTATATACTCCATATAACTTTGTGGGGGAATCCACAGCTGGAAAAATACGCAAACTTAATTGTCAAAATTGAAAAAAGGGTTATATACCGAAATATTGAAAACATTCCTTACTTCACAATTATTAGTTTTATCCCTAAATTATTATTTCAATTTTATAATATAAATGAAATACGCTCTAATTTTTTATCAAATTTAAAAGTGTTTTCAACACTTATCTCCACTTTTTTATTAAGAGTTTGAAAGCACTTTTTATGTCATATGGCAAATTGGAATGTATCTAGGTTTAATTAATCAAATAAAAAATGTCTTTAAAATTGTTAATAGTTTAAGAACGAAACTAATGCGTCAAGTTCAAGAATGTTTCAATACTACTCTCTTTTATATGTGGAAAAGAATAAAAAGGTTTTATATATAATGTGTTTCTCTTTTTCTTTTCTTTTTCAAAACAATAAATAAATAAGAAAAAAATGACGTTATAGTCACGTGATATACATGTGATTGTTTTTTACGTGGATGGATTTAATTGGTTTTGAAGATGTATGGTGTGTGTTCTTCTTTGAAGGAAATTTCTCGATGGAATATCCTATTTTTGCGTCAAAAGTTTATTTTATTTTTTTGGAAAAATTAGGTAACACAACAAACTAACACCTAATATTTACCCGAAATAACGGTAATATATATTGAAAAAATTACAATAGTGTAGGATTTTATCCATATGGATATACTTATTAAATGCGGGAATATTGTTATACGTGTGAATATAATATATGTGTTATACACACCCTGATACGCACGAATAAGAAGTTTGTCGTCGCTAGGTTGCACACATGATAAACTCCGCTTGAATATACTAATCCATAAATCACACAAAAAAATAAATTACACAAAATATATTTTACTATTAATGTGCCGTGAAAATATAAACAGTCGCTGCTATGTTTCATAATTAGAAGCCAAACTAAAGCAATATACAAAAAATTATCTTCTTTTTTTCCTGTTCTTTTTCGTAAAAAAGAGTTTTATTCGTATTATTGAAGGCTTTACACCCACTAAGATTTGTCCGATCACGAGTTATTGAGCCATTGAGGTTGTTTTTTTTTTGCTATGAATAATATTTATAAATACTAAATTTTCTTGTTTTTGCACAATATTCCATGACTTTTGTGGAATATTTCGAGATGCCTTTTAAGGGAATTTAGTACCCTTTAGACATGAACTAGTGTTTAGGGTTGAGTAGCATCCAAGAACTCTAATTGAAACTGAACACCTTCTAGAGTCCCAATTCGAATTGAACACGTCTTGTAGAGTCTCACAAAATTTCAGTGTCGATGTTTCAATTATAAATGCTTAACTAATAGGATTTTTATCCATATGGATATACTATATAGTTATACGTGTGAAACTTCATGTGGTCAACTCTTTTAACTTTAAATACTTATCATTTTTCACAATTTCAATCAAATACTATCAGATAATCTATTTAAGTATTTTCAACTTTATAAACATGAATTTTATTTTACACCAAAAAGAATATACCTTTCATGATTAACGTGATTTTGTGGAGTGTGCATCTTCATTTTCTTAAGTCTAATTGAAGCAACCTATTGTTGAAATTGAGAGAGAAAATGAGAAAATTAAACAGAAGTAACGTTTGTCTATGGAGAGTTTGTGTGTGTCACATTTAATACGCTACACATACAATCTTCTTATTTCTATTTGGTATAACGGTATTCGATATTCATATTAAAGTCCGACTAAATATGAATTTGCACATTATATGATTCATTTTATTAGCGGTGCATCCAATTGAAGAGATTTCAACCATGTCACCACAGTCCAGATTGATATTACACACATTATCTATAATTGAACTACTACAATTGCTTTGTTTTCATTATAGGAGACAAAGAATGAGTTTCATCAAGTTGAATCATTGATACTCTTCAATTTACATTTACCAAAATTATCGATATATCTCTTATAGTGGTACACTCAGAATTAAATATGTACCTATCTAAGCCACATATGTAGACTAAAAATATCATTTTAGACTGCAATATCGTAATATTTTATCTTGAATTCGTGTCACATCTATTTCTTTCCTGAAATTTTGACATCTTATCTCTACTTTTTTTTTTAAAAGTTTTAGGTAAGATATGTTTGCTAACTTTCTGGTCCTCTTTCTTTTTCTTTTTGTTTTGTATGAGAACATAAATATCTCAAGGAAAAGCAAAATGTTCTCATCAAGATGTAGACTTTTCTTTTTCTCTAAACTTAATAATTATAGTGTAGTAATCATCTGAAAAACAATTAAAAGCATATATATACTTAATGCTAATCAATCACACATTGCTTCTTTTTTCTCCTACTAATAACAAAACTATGACAAGTTTCTTTGTGTAATAAGTAAAAGCACTTCTATGTACACTTGCAATAAAGATGTGGACATATCTAGTTTTTAATTATTATTTTTTCTTGGGAGTAATAATGAAGGTTAGTGAAAAATTAGTTTTTCTTCTTTTTCCCGTCATTTATTTTAGATTTATTTACAAAAATGATCATAAAAGAAAAACATTATTTTTATTCTTTGATAGGCAAACCAAATGCAAATTGGGGACCTTTAATAATGATAGCACATTTGAGCTTCAACGGCTGGAGTAAGGACTCGTTTGGCCCCAAATATATTTGGGAAATAATGTTTGGTCATATAATTTGTTATTTTTAATAAATATATTTGTCAAATATCTCAAGTTTCAAAATACTAGAAAAAACAAGAATTTGGGTCAAGTTCTAATATCAGGAAATTTTTAAAATTTAAAAATTATCCTAAATTCTTATATTTATAAAAAAAATACCCATCATTTATTAATTCCAATTTATATTTATCGACCAAATTATTCCATTAATAACTAACCACTATTCTTCTTTGCTATCTATATAGAACGTGGCAAAAAAAGAACAATTTATCTATAATGGGTTATAATTCATCCGGAATCAATGATGTGATTAATGTATTGCTCTTGCCCATATTGTTATTTTGTTGTTATTGACTGTCATCAATTATGTAATAAGGTTATTTTCTAATGGAACATGTTCATTATAAAAATGACAATTCAAACTTAAAGGTATTTTTAATAATTTTTAGAACAAATGTGTATAAATCATTTTTTTTAAAATAGTCAAATATTTCTTCCAAAATTTATGGCCAAACGCATGGTGAAACTTCACCCAAAAAATGAGTGCCGAGAATATTTAAAAATTTGGGACAAACACTAGCTAAGTCTGAGAAAATTAAGATTTGGCGCAAAAAAAAGAGAAATTTCAATAAAAGCATAAAGTCATTAAAATAAAACTCATTTCATTTCAATTTGTTTTTCTGATAATGACTTGACACGAAGTTTAGGTAAATTCTTTTTTGAATCTTGTGATCTTTTTAGGGAAACTTTCGCATATAGTCACTCAAAAATAGCTTAATTACGCTCCATAGCTATAATTTGTTAATTACGATTCGTAGCTACATGTTATATGGAGGAGAGTGGCAAGCGAGATTAGGAGAGGAAGGAGAGTGGCAAGCGAGATTAGGAGAGGGAGGAGAGTGGCAAGCGAGATTAGGAGAGGGAGGAGAGAGCAAGCGAGAGAAGGCAGAGAGTAGGAGAGAGGTGAATTGTATATGTATATCGGTTAGATAATTGTATATATGTAACTGGTATAAATATTTATTTGTATATCTGGTGAGCGATTGAAAGAGGAAGGGGAGAGATGAACGAAATTGGGAGAGAGGGAGAGAGGTGAGCGAGAGAGGGCAATAATTTGTATAATTCGCATCTTGTTTGTATGATTCGATGGTACGTTTGTATAATTCGCGTGATTTTGTATAATCGAGTAATATAAAGTCTGAAATTATACAAATATGATAAAACTCGAAATAACGAATTGATATAAACATAAACATATGAACTTTAAACAATTATATAAATTATATTATATAATTACATTATATAAATTATATTATACAAAATCTGAAAACCACATGTTTATACAAACTTTAAAAAGTTATACACAAAAAGATTAAATGTATATGGTGATAAAACTGAAAAACCAAAGGAAATCATCGTCATATACAAATACAAATCATCGTATACAAATACAAATCAACTGAAGAATAGCGAATTATACAAACGTGGCGAATTATACAAACGTGACTAATTATACAAACTTGAAGTCAGCCCACATAATTAATGGTTAATGTTAGTCGCGAGTGGTAATTGTAGCAAACTATAGCTATGATGACTAATTAAGTAATATAAATTTGTTTAACCGCGTAATTTCCCCATATTTATATATACTAAAAAAATGTACTAAATTTTTTTTAATCATATGATATTAAGCATATCATACGAAAAATTGAAATTATTTGAAATATAATATATAACCCTTTCCTAATTCAGAAAAACGAAACTTCTAGTTTTTTTTTTAATCCTTTAGATTTCACTTTCCTATGGTGGACTTTGATCACTGATCATGGACTACAATGTCTTAATAAAATTAAAATATTAAGGAAACCAAAGTCATCAACGTATATATATTGCACACTTCTTATAATTTATATGAATAGATAAATTAAAGTAGTAAAGTCAACTTATGGTCGGTTTGGGATTTATAGATACGTATGCTTTGGAAACACTATATTATTGCAATACTTTCAACGATTACAAAGGGTACGGTGTTAGGTATGGAGAGAACGTTTTTCAATTTTATGAAAAATAAGTGAATAAATAAGTAAAGATATTCTCATAATAATTATATATAATCTAGATAAATATTATAAGTATGAGAGGTTGAAGATGGAGTCACCGTAATAAAAATATTTTTTAGCTATAATAAATATGAACGTTTTTCATTCATATGATGACTTGATTAATCGTGATTCTCGAGTTGTTAATGAGCTTGCCAATTTGACACTTATAAAGTCTTACAAGTTATAAAAGTGGGTGATGAATGTATTTTTTGTACTTAATATAGATAGATATTTCCTAAAAAAATGAAAACAGTACAATAATCTTACACGCTAAATTTTAGTTGTATTCTACCAATATAATATGAGATTGTCAAATTCATCCTATGAACCAAACTTGTTAGAATGTATGCGTCCACCAGTGATGACTAGACCAGGCCTCCAGACAGAGTAATAGTGCGAAAAATAAATAGCTCAAAGTAGATCAGGCACAATGATTTTACATGAAAACCCCCTTGCTCAAGGGAGATGAAAACCACGACCTATACTCACATGATTTCAACTCAAACTCCATTTCACATAAGCGGAGCAAAGTTTGAGATTACAAACTCTTACAACCTAGGAATTAAAACTCTTTAATCACTTCCCCCTTACTGTAGCAACTCTACTACAAAGGAAACTAAGCAATAACTCTATTGCCACTAAACCAACTAACTCTAGTTGATCTAGACTTTAAGAACCCAAAAATGCTAACTCTAGCCACCAACTCAGATCTCGAAGATAAGAGCTAAACAAGCAGTAACTCTGTTGCACGCCTGCACCCAAACATCAACTAACTCTAGTTGACACTCCTAGGCAACTTTACCCAAGAGAACATCAAAACAATGATGTAAAAAGGCTTGACTAAAACATAGATGATTCAACTAACTAACTCTAGTTAATCCGACTCAACCTAAAGACGTAGACAAGCAACCGATCTACTATCCTTTATAACTTAGGAGTAGATTTACAATATAAGAACATAAGACACAAAGCTCAAAATACAACAAAGACGCTTCAGCACTCCATCAGGTTCCTTGTTGAGCATGAGCAGTGTTCTTCCTTGAAGATGGTCTTTTCTTTGTGAGCTTATGAATTTTCAGAAATTCAAAACTTTGTTTGTTAAATCTTAGGTTTGTGTTTGGAGAAGAGACTATTATCAAATGGACACAAACCCTTCGGACAAGGCCATTGGCTGAGAGCCTGTTACTCTGAAAAGTTGTGCACCAACCATGTCAGATTCAGCTTTTAGACAATTGTCTTTTGTCCTTTTCATGTACGCAGTCTTTCCTCAACCAGGTCCCTTGTTAGATCCGAAAGTTTATTAAATCATCAAAACTTCAAATCGGCTTAAAATAACAAAACCATTGTTATTAATAAAATGGAAAAACGGTCATATTTGCCCTTCGTCATACTTTTTTGATATATTTGCCCTTACCATCCAACTTTGGGCACATATTTGCCCTTGTACAGTTAAGTATTGTGTCACCATTTTTATTAGTTTACGTGGCACCTACATGGCGCCTACGTGGCTCCATGTGTATATATTTTTATTATAATTAAAATTTTACTTTCTATTTAGTATTCTATCCGACCCATTTAATAAAATCCGACCCAACCAAAATAAAGACCCATTACTTTCATCAAATCTGCTAAACCAAACTCACTTTTATCATCATTTACCATTTTCAAATCTCTTACACGTTTTTCCACTATCGACCCTTTTCTAATCGAACCGCCACACCCACTTAGTTCAAATGACTTCTTGCTATCACTCAAAATTCGCCTCCCAAGTGATGGATCCTCAAAACTTTCAATTGAAGCACGATGATTTTGTTGGTAGAGACATATGAATAACAGAACAATTGATGATATCATAATCCACATTGAGATGCTTTTATTCGAATTACTATTCAGACTTTGTTGAGTGTCATTATTTGCGTTGTTATTAACGTTGTTGTCGTTGATGCCCGTGCTGGTGTTGCTGCTGCTATTTATGGCTTGATTACAAACTTTGCCTAATTTCTCACCACAAAACTCGGAATTCCCCTTAAACGAACTCTCATTGAATCTTGATAACGAAACAGGGATTTCCCCTTTCAAGTTATTATTAGATAGATCGAGTGATTCTAATGTCGACTGCTTCGTGGCTGGCGGTATTGGACCTGAGAACTGATTGTTCTCTAGGTGCAATTCAATGAGATATTGCAACTCCATTAATGACGACAGAATTTCACCCGAAAATTTGTTGTCAGAGAGCCATAACTTCTTCAACGACAACATTTTTTTAAGGTAATCTGAAGAAATTTCACCGGAAAATTGATTTTCCGACAAAGAAAAACCTTTTAAAGCACCCATTCGTTTGAATTCCGGAATTGGTCAAGAAAATAAATTGCTTTGAAAACTAAGAGAACGCAGACCAGGCATTTGTGATAATGCCTCAAACGTCTATAATTCCAAATAAATTCGTTTCTTGCTGAAGAAGTCCAGTAACCATTTTTTTTCTGACAAAAAACACCCAACCAACGTATATTTTTGTCACACCGATCTGTTCTGGGTATTGGAATCGGGTTAATGGGTCTTTATTTTGGTTGAGTCGGATTTTACTAAATGGGTCAGATAGAATACTAAATAAAAAGTAAAATTTTAATTATAATAAATATATATACACATGGAGCCACGTAGGCGCCATGTAGGTGTCACGCAGACTAATAAAAATGGTGACACAATACTTAACTGTACAAGGGCAAATATGTGCCCAAAGTTGGATGGTAAGGGCAAATATGTCAAAAAAGTATGACGAAGGAAAAATATGACCATTTTCTAAGAATACAAGGGAAAATATGACTATTTTCCGTTAATAAAATGACAAGAATAAATATTAGTTAATATGCCGGTAGAAATAAATAAATTAATTAATTTCTATGTCAAAGTTCATTGCGCAATCTCATTTATCAAATTGTCGGTTTAATTTTTTAGGTCACCTACGTGCAAAGGTGTCCCAACCATTCATTTATGCTTATGTATAAACTTCAACTGCGCCTGTGTATTAAATTGATTTCTTATGATAACTGATAACAAAGTTTTCGTAAAAATGAACTCCTATAACCACTTAATAATTAAATAGAAGAAAAAGATATTTTTAAATTTTTTTATGTATAAAAATATATGAATATCTCTTATGAAAATAGCATGTAAAGAGTTACAAAACCAAGTATCAAATTTAGTGAAAATGATCTTATAACCACTTGTACGACATATAGTCATGTTTACATTATTCATTCTGTAAATTATAAGAAACAGCTAATTGTGTTTGTCATGTAAAATGAACGCGTAAAAGTAGCCAAAAGACGTTTCGTTGTTGCTTCACATTTTTTTCTTAAAAGGAATTTATGTCTAGAGAAGGTGTTTATATATATATATATATATGTATATATAAACATCGAATATATTGAATTTATGAGTTCAATTAATTTGAATTTATGTTGCATAAAATCTATTAGACGGAGAAGGACCCTAAACATATTCAAATTAAATGAGTTCCTAAATGTCATGTCCCGTGGCGTAGTCGTAGCCATATATAGTTCAGGGTGGACAATTGGGTACCCTTTATTGAAAAATTACACTATGTATATAGAAAATTGTACGATATATATATGGTACTCTCTTTTTTTTCTCCTGATCTAATAGTACAATTAGTAAAACTACTTTGAAGTAAATCATGACAAAATAACTCTGTTAATATGATTTTCTTTAAACAACCAAGGTTATGGAGAATTGATTTTCATATACTAGCAGGATTTGATTTCCTCCCAGACTTGGTCAGAGCAGTGAGCACTACGATTTTTTTTTAAATTTGTCAACAATTATTATCTTTAATTGGAATATTTCTTTTATCCTGCTTTAGAGTCATACTTCAAGTCTTATTTTGCACTATTTTATGGTTTTAGTAATAACTAAACTTATCAGTAACCACACATTATCAATTAAAAAAATAAAACCATAAAATAGAGAATCTTTTTGATGAATTTGGGTATATTTATTAATGTATATAGGTGCTAATTATAAATGTTGATCAATATATATGATTATATTAATACCACCGTCCACATTCCGGCCTTAATGCCCGGCACCACCCCCACCATTGCCTACGTACAAGTTTTGCTATCCCTTATTATACATAAAGGAACTATATATTAAAGAAGGAAAATTGAGGAATTAAATAAAGACCGTTGAGTAATTAATAAAATTAATAATGTGTAATTTATTAAAGTGTCTCTATTTAATAAATGACTCTTAAAAAATAAAAACTATTAAGAAGATGGAACATAACTGTATAAGGATATAGTTTGAAAAACACACTAATTTTCATCTTAAATTCCTAATGCGACACTTATTTTGCTAAAGATTCACACTTATTTGGAAGGGAGAAAAAAAAGGAGATACTATTTTTTATACTTTAGAACCACACAAATTAATGATCTGCTTTACTGCTCAAAGTTATTTATGTTTTGGGCCATTTACTTTATTGATCCAAAACTCTTTGCTTTCAACTAAGAACTGATTGTGACTTGTGATTTATGGGTGATCTACAAGCAAGCTCTAAACCTACACATACTTAAGACTAGGGACGGATCAAAATGGTTTAAGTTAATAAATAATTTATTCTAAAAAGAGCGTCATAATCTAACCCACCGATTCTTACTAACACTTTGTTTGGATGATTGTTTCATAATGTATCGTATAATATTGTATTGTATCGTACAATATTGTTTTAATAAATACAATGATTGGATAGATTTTGTATCGTTCTCCATCGTTACATAATGTCACACATCCATAATTTGAATGATAAACCTACAAGAAAAGTAAGATACATAGTAGATCTACTATGAAAATATAGGGTAAAGGATGAAATATAACTATTACAAAATAATAAATAAAAATAAAATGAGAAGAAAATATTAAGGTAACGTTGCGATCACACCAAATTGTTCATTACATAAAATGAGTTTTTTTGTCGTTACCTCACGATGGATTCATACTATACGATACAATAGATTTTAAGTAACAATCAAAACAAACATTGTATTTAAACTAATTATACAATACAAAACAACGGGTAACAACCGTCCAAACAACGGGTAAGTTGTTATTGCTTTGATTGTTCGTATATATGATAAATTTTAGTACCTAATAAAATAATTTTTCTCTTTATAATAACTACATATAACATATCAAATAAAAAAGATATCTTTTTGAAATATTTGGCGATATTTTTCATAGGTCAATTTGGGTTGCATATCAGTCTAATTTTAACGGACTAAAATGGGTTGGACTGAAAAGGATTGAGCTGGTAAATGGACTGGCCCAATGAACTTTTGTACTAGAACCGTTTGGCTACTGATAGCTGTAAATGGGCTAATAATAAGAGGATTATTTGCAGACTGCTCAGATAAACTCATGTCCATGGCCCAATAATAGTTTAAATGATGAGTAAATTTTAGGTTTAGCAAACATAAAAATCATATTTGTATGTTATAGCTATAGTTTGTATAATTGCGCTCCATAGCAAACATATTAATCTGTATATTTCGGTATACATATACATAAAAATCTGTATTTGTATATTTCGGTATACAAACTAAAACATAGTAATTGTATATAAACAAAATTACTACATATATACAACACATATGTATACCGAATGGGTCTATTTGTATATTTCGGTATACAAATGGGTCCTGCAATTATTTTTTATACAACACATATGTATACCGAATGAGTCTATTTGTATATTTCGGTATACAAATGGGATGGCAAAAAACATGAATGTTTGCTGCGAATTATAAATAAAAGAAACTATAGCTATAACATTTAATTTGAATTAATAATTTGTTATTTCATACAATTTTCCCTTAAATGATTGACAAAAAAGCCCAATATAATTCATTACTGGGCTATTATTGAAGATGGCGTAAATATATGGTAGAACTTAACAAGGTCACCATTAAACTTAGGGATTAAACTTTTATAATTTACCTAAATCTCATAGTGTTAAGAGCAACTTACATTCTCTCTCTACTCTTTTTCAAATTACAAAAATCCCTTAAAATTTATGGATTTCGGTATATGATCACTGGACTTCTGGATACATAGGTAAGGGTTGTATCGGAGAGGGGAGGGATGTACCAGAGAGGGAATAGGACATATGGATACATGAATAAAACTTCCGGATACATAGCTGAGGGATGCATCAGAGAGGGGAGGGATGTATCCGAGAGGGGGATAGAGATGTATCAGCGAGATGAGAGTGATGTATCCGAGGGGGTTTTTTGAAAAGTTTGTAAATGGTAATTTTTTTTGAAAATTATAGTAAAATAAAATGTGTATTTAGGTAATTTTTCTATTAAACTTACCTCAAGGAAAGCAAATCAGTGTATGAATTTATTAGCAAATAAAGGGCACAAACATAAAAGACAATTTGCTTATCTAAGAAGATGCGATCAAGGAGATATAATTTGGGGATTTAAGTCATGTTGCTTATGAATGATTTTAAATTTTTGTAATCAACGAAAAAAAAACTCTGAAATTCTAAAAATGAAAATCGTGAGTAATAAAAGAGGATATCTTTTTATTGCTTAAATAAAAACTTGAAGAGTTATCTATTGCTTAAATAAAAACTTGAAGAGTTATCTATTATTTCTTCCATCTTAATTTATGTGATTAATTTGAGTGAATACGTAATATAAGAAATATTGAAAGACTTTGCAAAATTTTAAAACTACCTTTGTGGACTTTTTGTTAAATAAGTAAAATCCAACATGTTTAAAATGTTAATATTGTCATTAAATATTAATCAAATAAAGAAATATGATTTTTTTTCTTTTTAGAACGGGCTAATAGTTATATAAATTGAGACAAATGATCAAAGTAGGTATATATATACCTTCAAGCTTCAAGGACAATACTCAACACCAAAAAAGGTATTGACAAAAAATATGGAATGAACGATAAAATAAAATAAAATGATACGTAAGAGTAAAATGACCAAAAAAATAACAATACTATCACACCGAATTGATCCTTATATCAAACACTTTATGACATCTTCCTTTCCCATCCAAATACAATATTGGCTTTGTATCTTTTTCTCTTTCAAGTTTGTTTAGTTGGAATTAGCAAGACCACAATTGTTGTACACGTTTGAACATGTATACTTAGGGAATGATGACATTGACTATCAAAAAAGCTATGTGAAAGCTTGATTTGACAAAACCAAATGGAGTATTATACATTTTATTGAGGAGTAGATGCAACTCAAAATGGAAAACCTAACTCCAACTTTCTTCAACAGTTCAACTGCAATATCCCCAAATCCAAAAACCAAACCCCAATATCATTTGCAAGTCAAAAAAGAGAAACTACTAAAATAAAGTAAGTCAAACATCTAACAAAAAATAGAAAAGAAAGGAAATTAATTTTTTATGAATGAACAAAGTGGGATAATATTAAGTGAATGTGGAAGATGGGTATTTTGAAAATGGAAAAGGTGAAAATAATATATTTTCATTTTCACATTCTATCTTTCCTAAAAATAGTGGTGGTACAAATTAGTCAAAAATTGAGGGAGAGGTAAAAAGGTGGGACAAAAGTGATACCACTTCATAGTTTTCATTATTTTAATAAAACAAGTATTTCCTTCGTGTTTTTATTAAATTGCTCTTCATTAGATATAATACGTATTTATTTGATATAATTTTTTGGTTACGTAAAACCCACATATTAAATAACTGTAAAATTAGTTAGAATAAAAAATTATAACATCTTTTTTATTATACAAAATTATTTATTTTAAACTAATATAAAAACCAAAAACACCATGTAATATGAATCAGAGGCACATTTCAGGAACTCCACTAAACAAATGGAATCAATTTAAGAGTTATACATTTATTGTGTAAAATATTTGCACCTTGAGTCACTCAAAATAGTTACAGACAAACTTTTATGATATTATTAGTAATTGATAAGCATAGAGAAATAATAAATTAATTAATACGTTATAATATGTTAAATTACATTAATGTATACAATTAAAATATATTTATTTTTAATTGATAAGGAAATCTGCTATCGCTCTCGCTTCAGTGTAGTAGTGCGCATCCACAAAGTAAAGATAAATCACTCCAGATAAGACTCATGCAACAAACTCAACAAAAAAATATTTGTAGAAAATTTCGAACCTAAGAACCATGCATGAATATTTGCTTTCAAGGTCCCATACCATCACAATTCACATTATCAGTTAAACAAAGAAACGGCATTGTTCTCTAGTTTTTGTATTAAATAATTACAAATTGAATCATCTCTTGCTTATACAAAAAGAAAATGAAAAAAGTTGTAAACAATAAAAGAAAAAACAAAGTTTGAATAAATTGACTATTGAGTACTATTGAAAGCAGCCAGGTTAATTAAAGGGGTCATATTTGCACAATAGCCACAAACTGTGAGAGAATTAGAAGCAAGAAACAATGCTCCTGAATTTATTAAAAGTAGTATATAATTTAATATATATATAGTGACTCCAAATGGGGAATCCACTTTCAGGTAGATAGTCGGTATATATATTTATATGTTTTTTTGAATTTTAATTCGAAAATCTTAGTTGTCATTCCATTTGGAAATTCATGTTTGGCTTCACACGAGGTTAGGTGAAGTCATATATTGGCTATACATTATCATTCTCTCAGAAATTATTAATAGTAATAATAATATAACAGCACATTCTTATCTAGTTTATATAATTACATTTTGTAGAAATTATAATCAGTATTTACTCGTTGTAATTAAAATTTAGTGGATAATCACAATTTTCTTGTTTATTTATATAGTAAATGAGCTAAAATTACTAAATTCAGTTGATCGTGTGTGTGTACATTCACCTATATTCACATGGTTTGGAGCATGCATGGTTCATTGATCGGAGTCGTAAGAGTAAATTTGGACTAAGGGCAAACAAGGAAACATAATAATATATTTTTTATTAATATAATGAAATTATGAAAATGATTAATATTTGAAATCTGATAAAATAGTAAGTATTATTTTATTTTCTCTAAACTTTTTCCCGGGGTAAAACGATGCTTCTCCTTATTGTAACTTGTTGTCATGTCCGTTTCGAATTGATTTTTCGTCCATCATATATTTGTTAAGGACATTGAATTCAACATTTTTGGAGTTTTATATATGTATATAAACGTAAACATGGAGTTTGTAATTTACTATTACTTGTCCACTCAAATTATATGACTTTGATGGAGTCAAGGTCTTTTCTAAAAAAATTGTCATTATATGCTTGACTTTTATTACGTGTGTTATTTTTGTCCATATACTATTTAATATCCTCTTCAAAGAACATAATCACGATGCAGACACCTTTGTTAAAAAGAATTGCAGAATATTTTTTAAAAAAATTGTAAAGATTCAAGTACTCATATCTCTTATGATTAATTTGATTATTATTAGCTTCAGTAGATGTTCACATGATCAACACTAACTAATCTTTGTTAAAGTAACACAAGCTGAGAATGGCTTTGAAGTTAATACATATTCTTAAGTAATTAACTCCAAATACATTTATTCTCACCTAAAATTAAGTATAATATATATTCTGAAGTGTAACTTTTAAAATTTAAATTATTCGATTTGGTAAATAGGAAAAAAAAAGTACTCAAAATAGCAGATGAAGCACAAAATCAATGAATTCAACTAAACCTAAAATTTTGGGCACAAAGTATAGATATACATGTGAAGAATATTAAATTTTGGAAGAATACCAAAATTTCGATTCATACTTTTAAGAGTATAGTGAATTCAATGGTATGAAATTTAAAGACAGAACTTGTCAAAATTATATGTTGGAGGTGCTTTTTAGTATTTGCACCGTGAACTAACACAAAAAAAAAAAAAAGAACCATGTGAATCCTCCTAAGAGAATGCAATATACCCTCTCGGTTCAACAATAGTTGTCCACTGTTGATTTGGCACACCCCTTGAGAAACAATAAATAATAAGGGTAATATTACTATATTATCCTATGACTTTATTAAATTTAATGCTTTGAAAAATATGTTAGATGATAAATAATATTTAATAGTAAGGATAAAATAGATACAAAAGGTAAATTATCTCTTAATTTTCTAAATTGGATAAATATTGTTGGACAACTATTTTTAGTATACGACTATTGTTGGACGGGGGAGTATGATTCTTAAATACCAACATACTTTTTTTAGAGCTCTTAATATTTAGAATTTATTATATTTACATTTTTCAGTATAGATTTACAGCAATTAATCATTTACTATATCAATAATCTTATTCTGAGTAACTTTAGCCTAGTTGCCAACAGGAAGAAAAAACGAACAGCCAACAAAATGACAAATAATTGGAATAGTGATGACTGATGTATTATAAAAAAATAATTCTGCCTAATAAGTTTATTAATGAGTCACTAGAGAATGAATTGACAAGGATTAGAGACAGGTCAAACTAGGTCTCTCAGGCACCGTTTGGTACCGAATACGCGTTTTAATATTGGAGTAGAAATTCGTTAGCACGTTGCAATAATAATCGGTGTAATTTTATAAGTGTAGCCTTTAAAAAAAAAAAATATACATAAAGTAGCAGATACTATTTTTGATTTTTATGATAATTATTTTTGATTGATTCTTAATTCTAAGAATAAAATAACCAAGATATAAAATAAAATTTGTATGTACTCATATTTGTATAATAAATATGTTTATGAAAGAGACTTATTTTACATTTATTGATTTGATATAAACTCTCGTGACAATTTCACATGATTTACTTCTTTGTTTCTACCTGCAATCAGCGTGATTATTTTATTTTATTTTTCAAAAAAAGAATGTTGCGATTTTTTTATAGGTGGAAGACTGAAGATTAATCTCTGACCTGAGGTTTATTTCCAGTAGGGTAATTACTAATTAAGGTTGATTATTTACCAACAAGGATACTTCAAACTAACCCCAATCACGTGGAGATTTTTAGTTATCTAATTGGTTTGGTCATACGAATTTTTACACTGTTAATGAGGATTGGTTTCAACTTATAATATTTTCCTCATTCATCTTTCTATGTTTTGATTTCACCTCATAATCTAGTCCTCATTCGTCGAAGAAAGAAAATCTTAATAATTCAGTTGGTTAACTATCTAAATTTTTATAATGAAAATTTGTTTTTCCCACCTTGTAATCCTTTTCTCTTATCTATGATTTTTTTTTTAATTTACAAAGAACCAAAAAAAGAAGAAAAAGGGGACCTTTAAGAATTTCCTTTTTTTTTCTTTTTTTTTTTTTTGCCCGGTGTCCGACGCTCGCATTGGAGCCTCGACTAAATTCAGATCGTGCATTGCTGGACCAATTCAGGAGTGGCACGTAGGGATGGCAATAGGCCAATGCGGGGCGGGTTGAGCTTAACCCGTAATTTTTTTAACCCGCCCCGTACAGCCTTAAATCCACTCTGTCACGCATAGCCTTAAACCCACTCCGTCCCGCATCCGCCCCGCCCCATTGCCAATCCCAAGTGGCACGCCCAACTGAATTTTCTCCATACTAAAAATTCAAACTCGAAATCTCTGATTAAGAGTAAAACCACCCCACAACTACACCACAACTTGGTTTTAAGAATTTGCTTGAGCAAATGAATGTTTGAAAATTCTATGCTTAAAACCCCAAAGGAAGTTTAGGTTCAACAAACCCTCTCACAGATCCACATAATATTTGTCCATCTCTCTCTCTCTCTCTCCAACTCTACTATTACTTGTTTCTTTTTTCTCTCTCCATATATAAATAAAACTAATTCTATTGGACTTACTTACCTCCACTTGAAATCCCCTTCATTCATCTACTCTTATCAACTCTAAATGGCATTTACATCAACTACTTCCAACTGAAAGAAACAATCTCAATTCCCACAAACAAAAAATGAAAATCTTGTTCACACTCTTCATCTTCCTTTCTCTTTTCACATTCTCAAAATCAGAATCCCCTTGCAAAAACAACACAGATTTAGATTTATCTCTTGTTTTCAAGGCTTTCAGTTCTGTTTATGGCTTCAACATCTCTTGGTTCAACACAAACTGTTCCTCTCCAATAACTGAAATTAACTTATCTTCAAGAAACCTCACTGGCATAGTTTCATGGAAGTACTTAACAAATTTGTCTCATCTTCATACTATAGATCTATCAAATAATTCCTTAAAGGGTTCTGTTCATCCTCTGTTTTGGTCCATTTCAACTTTGGTTCAAGTCAATTTCTCAAAGAATAAACTAGGTGGAGCTGTTGCTGTTGCAAGATCATCATCATCTATTCAAAGACTTGATCTTTCTTTCAACAGGTTTACCAACTTAGGCTCTGTTTTTTATGGTTTTCCTAATCTCACTTCTCTTGACCTTTCACATAATGATATCAAGATTTTGCCTTTTTGGTTTACCAACTTAACTAAGCTTGAAAATTTGAGCATTTCTAGCTGTAACATTTATGGTAATCCAGAACCCCTTTCACATATCAAGTCACTGAAGCATTTAGATGTTTCTGTCAACCATATGGATGGTAAATTTCCTAATGATTTTCCTCCTCTTTCTAGTTTCAATTTCTTGAATATCTCATTCAATAACTTCACTGGAGTAATACCACAAGACCAGTTTGCTAAATTTGGGAACTCTTCTTTTATTCATGCTGGACACTTGCAAATCAAGAATCTCTTACCAAATCCCAAGAATTCCTCACAGTTGCACATTAAAAATCATAACTTTACAACCCCAACACATAAAAAAATGTTGCCTATGAGACACCAACCTATCAAACCAAACACACATAAGAAAAAGCCCAAATCAAGAAAGAAAGTTTTAACCATAGCTATTTCCTCTGCTTCAGCATTTCTAATCTTGGTCATGGGGTTAGTCATTTTGTGTCTATACAAGAGGAGAAAAACATTGGCTAAGAAGAACAAATGGCTAATTTCAAAGCCAATACAAATACCCTTTAGAATGGACAAATCAGGGCCATTTTCATTTGAAACAGAGTCAGGAAATTCATGGGTTGCTGACATAAAAGAACCAAGTTCAGCAGCTGTAGTTATGTTCGAGAAGCCATTGATGAATCTAACATTCAAAGACCTCATAGCAGCCACATCTCACTTTGGAAAAGAGTCATTGTTAGCTGAAGGAAGGCGTGGGCCCGTTTACAGAGCCGTACTTCCAGGTGACCTCCACGTGGCAATCAAGGTCTTGGAACATGCTAGGGAACTAGGCCATGATGATGCTATTGCCTTGTTTGAACAACTCTCCAGGCTTAAGCATCCTAATCTGTTGCCTATTTCTGGTTACTGCATCGCAGGTACAAATCTTCTTTCACTTATTACTGTTTCTTCCGTGATAAAATTCGAATTTTGAGAGTCGAAAAATATTTAGAGGTGAGCATATTGAATGCATTCACGTGGGAGGATGGGAGGAGAGATAGGACAGACAGTAGTAAATGAGACAGAAATCTTTGCAACCATAGAAACGTAGGCAGTAGTTATGATTACATACAACAAGATGAAGCAGTAAATAGGAATGCGTGATTTATTTGGATGTTAGTACTACGACTACATCATTCAATTTATATGTGCTTTTAATGCTCTTTGTAAATTGTGTCCATTTTTTACCCTACAGAGTCAAAACTTTCAAATCTTATGCCAGATTTGGGATTTGAAAAATACTGAAACTGCAGTATGGTTTGGTTCGCACGATAGGATAACCAATAATATTTTACGACATTATCGCAAATCAAATATAGGATAAAATTTAATTTCAAAATAAAGCTTATATCACGTATCAAACTGTCTATAAAAATCTTACCAACTTGGGAGTTCAACCTTGATTTATGATTTTTGGAAGAACGTTGTACAAATATTATCCATTATTATTTTATGGAGGCCTATTTGAATTAAAAAAGATCAGAGGATATTTTAAAAGCATTAATGGTTCAGAAGAATGTCATTTTCAATTGAAATGTTTAAAGTTAGAAAATTATTTCATGACATGCATTGATTGTAGTATCAAAGTCATTGTCAAATAATTTTGGAGGACTTTTCTAGCTAGAAAAATTGCTCCATTTGATAAAATAGAATCCAATTATATTTTCTTTCAATCAAGTCATATTTAAAAGCTAATTTAATACTTCCCTTTGATGCAGGGAAAGAGAAGCTAGTGTTATACGAATTCATGTCCAATGGTGACCTCCACCGATGGCTACACGAGCTTCCAACTGCTGCCACCAACGTGGAAGATTGGACTACCGACACGTGGGAGTTACAAAACGGGTCCCATATTGCGTCACCCGGGAAAATGGAATGGCACACGCGCCACCGTATTGCGGTTGGCGTAGCGCGTGGACTAGCCTACCTCCACCACGCGCAGTCAAAACCCGTGGTCCACGGTCATTTGGTGCTATCTAATGTCTTACTAGCCGATGACTTTGAGCCTCGGATAGCCGATTTTGGATTGAGCCAAAACCAAGCCGAGGGGTCTAGTGAGATGGATGTGTACGATTTTGGAGTCGTATTAGTGGAGCTATTAACCGGGAAAATTGGTTCGGATGAGACGATTAAATGGGTGAGGAGGCTAGTGAAGGATGGACATGGAGCTGACGCGCTTGACTCTAGACTAAGACTCGGTGGTGACTCAGTGAGTGAGATGGTGGAGTGCCTCCGAGTTGGGTATTTGTGTACGGCGGAGGCCCCAAATAAACGGCCTAGAATGCAACAAGTTTTGGGTTTGCTAAAAGACATACAGCCCCACCACCAACTCGTAACTCATCTGAATTAACTCGGTAAATGCAAAATGTATAATTTTAACGCAAAACCACTCTCACTCCAGCGCGTGGTCTACACGACGAGGAAGATTGATTGGCAGCATTGCATTATTGTACTCCCATGTGTTTGATTGACCATTGAAAAGTCAAAAGTACAAGGCATCTATTCCACTTCATCAATGGCATTCAGTCACGTGCAGGTCACGTGATGAAGTGTAGTGAGAGGAACATGTTTGCTTGCTTGCTTGTCTCATTTTATTCTCCTTTTTTTTTCTTTTTTTGTATAGTATTAAATTAGAAAGAGAAAAAAAATTGTGGGTAAATCTTTTTTTAAATATATAAATAATTTATTTATATATTTATTTATGGGGTGTAATTTGAAGTGGAGCAGAGAAGGCAGAGAACCCCACTAATTGCTTGTCTCTACTAAGGGGCTTTAGAATCATCAACTCCTTTAGTTTTCTTTTCTTTTACCTTCTTTATTTTTTTTCTCTTTAATTTAAACTTTTCTTGTTTGTTTGTTCTTTTTCTTTTCTATTTATTGCTTTATTCCCTTCATTTTTTTATTTTTTATAGGAGCAGTCTTTAATTTTTTGGTAGAGAGGACAAAAGGGAGTGATGATAGATATAATAAAAGTGAGGTTTAGAACAATCTTTTATAAAGTGTTTGGGTCAAATATTGAACCAATGAAGGTATCCCATGAAGACTTTTTACTATCTTATTATTTTCACTATATATTTAACCTTTGAAGCATTTGGATCCAACCAAGGCCACATGGGGTGGTGCCTTTAACCTTCAAAAAAATAAAAATAATTCATGGATTTGAAATATGAATAGTCAATTTTGTAGGCAAAAATTCCACTCTATCAACTAGTAGCACATAATTTTGACTTGTTCTCGATGGCAGACATGATATTAGCAAGAGAGGAATATTCTTCCTTTTCTTTTATTGAGATGTGGTTACTTCTGATATTTGAATAGCGATATAAAAAAAATTGCTGACTATAAGAAAATGTTTGATAAAGATAAAAGAGATGATATGCAAATGTCTTCTTGTTTTTTCGAATTTTCGTATTATACGCATAAACTTTACAGATAACTTATCGCTTTTTGTATTTATCTAAAACGTCTAATATCACACGATATGCCGCACAAGCTTTATCATTTTGGGTCAAGGGGAAGAATTGGATTAAAAAAGATCCATATTGTATGTTTAACGAATAATAAAAAGTAATATTGAATTAAAAGCATGATTGAGAGATGGATAAAGAAATGGAGTAAAATATTTATCCATTGGTTATTGTATGTTCCAATGAAGATTTGGGGGGTCTGTTTATTTGGGGATCAAAATAATGAGGGAAAAGTATTTAAAAAGCAAAATCAACATGTATGGAAGCTCCATTTTCAATTGTCTCACTTTCAAAGCTTTGGTCCTTTAACCTTTTTCCCACTTTTCTTACATGTAATATCATCGATACCCATTGTAAAGAAAAAGGCAGAAACATCTTTTGCTCCTTATCTTATACATTGGTTTTCCCAACCTAAAACAATCATCGACGAATATAGTGAAAAATAAATGGTTAAAGGTATAAATTTTGTTTGATGTAAAAACTGTGATGGATATGATACTTAAAAAAAGGAAATTTCATAAAAAATTAAGACTTATAATTTGTGGCGATATTTGGAAGCCTATGAGTTTCTTTAAAGATATACATGTTGTACATATTTTTAGATCTTGGAATATACTAGTGCACAATTTAATTAGCTAAGTTTTTTATTTCGTTATTACAATAGATTATTTGGTTTTATGTTGTTTCCTATTTGGATTATAATTGATGTTGCTATTTTATTTAACTCTTTCAAATCTTCAAGAGAAAAAAAGTCTCCACGATTAAAAAATTTGCACCGTGAAGAAGGTGGGAGTGAAAGGGTTAACTAATAATTGTATAACATATTTAATCCTCAGTAGATAAAAATAAGTGTTTTTAGTCTTTTCGTATAGAAAATACCTATATTTGATTATATATAGATTTATATTACTAGACATCAAATATGAAAAAGACTAATTCAAATTTATATAACACATGAACAATAAAGTGACGAGACAACAATTACATTTTTGACAGTAAATATGTGAATATTCACAAACAAAAGGTTCTTTAATTTATTGAAGATTTAATGTGTTTAACTAAGTATCACAAGAACTAAAATCAAACTATATTAATTAATGACCAAGGAATCAAAAGTCTATTAACCCTTGGAGAAACTATAGAAATATCAATACTGAAAATGATACCGACAAAGATTGTGATGGAGCGGTAAGTACTTTGCCATTATTAATCAATTTTTAAATAAATCCAAATTTAGTCGATGTGAATATCGAATACCGGGTGAAAAAAATAGAAGAAAAATATTTCCCAAAGTATTGGGTCCAACTATACTTTTGAAAATGAAAAAGAGCCTCCATGTGCTGTCCATATAAAGAAAATTGGGGCACGTTTGGATCTAGAAATAGGAATAAGTAAAGGGGGAAAGGTCATCGAACGAGGTAATAAAATGGTCCATAAACCAAACAAGAGAACAAATTGGAAAAGAGTTAAAACAGACCACTTGAATGTTGGGTTTGAAAGTGATTAGGACGTCATGCGGAAGCTTACAATTGCATATCATATGTTTGATATATCAGATGACAAAAACTTATACTAAAAATCAAAATATTATTATATGATTTGACTAATTGGCCTATACATTTAAAAACTAATAAAAAGACATTAAAACTGTAGAGAGTAAAATCTCCCATAAACAAGACTCTAAACGAATTCTATTGTGTTCTTGATATGAGAAGAGGGGTCTTCAATTTATAGATTTCCAATTTTTCTTCCAAAGAAAGAATAACTCAAATATGGAAGAATATTATATTTTCCTTTCGGGAAAAGTAAAAACATTTATGGTAATGTTTTGTCTTTTCTTTTAGGAAAAAATAAATTTCAAATAAGGTAAGAAAATCAGGACAAAACCCTAACAAATCTCCCATTTTGGCTGGATTTTCTTGACAAAATTTGATCCACCTTCTTCACATGCATGATAATCTTTGTTCTTCACATAGTCTTCATCACTGTTGCTTGCCATAATTAAAAATAAGGTTTAAAATATATGGGTTAAAAATGGTTTTAAAATATTTAATTTTTATTTTTAAAAATTGCAGAAACAGGAATATTGAAAATATGGTTGAAACTTCTTCTCCACATGTATCTTGACAAAAATCTTCATTATCATCAAATTTGTTGCAAATTGATTTGAAACCACTTGAACCTTTCTTCAATCTTTTTGAACCATTGGATCATTGAACCATGTGCTATGATACTACTTTTTGGGTTCGAAAGTGATTAGGGCGTCGTGCGGAAGCTTACGATTGCAAATTGTAGATACGATAAATCAGATAACAAAAAGTATTCTAAAAATATAATATTATTATTGTCACGACCTAGGGGTACCCCCTAGATGTATCAAGGCGTACAAGACCCCATGAGGCCTTATACAAGCCCCTTAACATATCATAACATAAAGTACATAGAAATAATGCAGAAATTTAAAACATTTTCCATAATATCAAAGTCTTTGATAAAACGAGCGGAAGTTTATTATACTTTGTCTCAAACCATCTAAAACATGAACATCTTTGGGACGCAGCCCATACAATAGTCTAAACATAAAAGAAAAACATAAAAGAAAGGTGATCAAATCCTCTATGCTATGAGGACTCACCAAGTCTCATTCCTTGCTCTACTAGGAACCTAGCCACGGGGATGGAACTCAATATCACCGGACCCTACATTTGATAAGAATGTAGGCAAGAGTATGCGTTAGTACAATCAAGTACTAAATATGATAGCTAGCATAACAACATAGTCATAGGCATAATCATCAATAGACATGATATAAGCATAGTCAATACTTAGATATTCATAACATAAGAGAACCACTTCATAAGTAACCTCAAAGCATACTTGTGCAATGCATAGATAAGACCCCATAATCTCACTCATGCTAAGTACCACTTTAGGCCATCATACATATTTACCATCTTTCTATCTCATCCTTAGCTTATTTCCCATAGACAAGGGAACCTTCACCTTTAGTCAAACATATCAAGGAAGGCAACTATAACAACAATCCAATCTAAGCATACATCATATAAGAAAATCTGATATAAAACATACATACGATACTTTCTTGAAGTATACTTGTTTCATCATAATCATACTTTTTGGTTAGGGACTAGTCCCTTATTTAAAACCTTTGAACACTATGAGGTACTTCATTAATGTCACGACCCGATTTCTCGAGTCATGATGGCACCTACTATACCCCATCAGTAGGTAAGCCAACCCGTAACCCAGAAAATCAAGTAATGAGCGTAAGGGCAAAAACTAGTGAAAACAATAATCTAAACAAGGACAACAAGGCGGAAGCAAACCAAAATAAATATATACAGAAATTCCTACTCACATCACGCACATAGGCCAAATAAGATAAGCATCCGCTAGCCACCTAGCCCGAATAAAAGAGATAACCCTAACTGGTGTTCTACTATGATATCCCTGCCACACCACCGGAGGAATACCAGGAATGGCTAAGGTAACGGTCTTAGAGAAGCAATCTAAAATAACGTGATAAGGGAATAACCAGTCCATGCCTAGAATCACATCGAAATCAACCGTGTCAAGCAATATAAGGTCAGACCGGGTGTCACGCCTCTACGGTCCTGACCCTGACCACGACCTCTAGCTGGAGGTGCTGGCAAAGCTAGGGGAGTTGCTTGAGGAGCGGGAGCAATCTGACTATGCTGAGGGATGTCCCTGGCCCAATGATCCATCTCACCACACTCGAAGCAACCCTGCCTAGGACAACTCCCAGAAGAACGGCCATCATGGCCTGAAGAACCCGATTGAAACACCTCGCGGCCCTGACTCGAACTGTCCTCGCTCCGACCACAATATGATGCCTAAAAAGAGGCCTGGGTAGGCCGGCTAGACTGACTCTGTCGAAACCGTCATCCGATCCTGCCATGATAATCCCTAGACCTGGGGCGGGAGTCACTGTAACTGCCCTCATGCCTAGCCCTCTTCTCGCTGCCCCCTTGGGCCTCGCAACGAAGATGCTCCATAGTACTGGCATGGTCAACCACGTCTAAAAATGATCGACCCGCAGAAACCAAGGACTGGGTCTCAAGCCGAAGCTGTAATCTCAATCCACGGACAAAGCACCTAACCCTCTCCTCCTCTGTATGTAATATCATCTCTGCATGACGGGAGAGCTCGTGGAACCTAATCTCATACTCTGCCACTTACATGGATCCCTGCTCCAACCTGTAGAACTGATCCCTGAGGCGGTCTCTAACGCTACGAGGGATAAACTTGACCAAAAAGGACTCAGAAAACTCATCCCATGACACCGGTGGAGACCCAACTGGCCTGGTCTACATGAACGTGCGGCACCACTGCCTGACTGGCCCATCTAGCTGGTAAGCGATGAAGTCGGCCCATCTAGACTCCACTAGATCCAAAGTGCAAAGCCTCTCACAACAATTAGTAAGAAATTCGTGGGCATCCTCACCCACAGCCCCAAAAAACCTCGGTGGTGTCAACCTGAAAAACACACCAAGCATCTTCTGGTCCTCAAGCGGCATTGGTCTGTCCGCTGCCAAGGGTTGTACTCCCTCAAGTTGTACCTGGATCTGAGGTGCCCTCATTGTAGGTTGATCCTGCGGTACTGGTGCTGGTGTAGCTGGGACGGGTGGCTGCTGCATACCCCCAAGCACACCCAAGAGTTGTGCAATATCGGCCTGGAGATCTGGAGTCAGAACTGGTCCGGGTGGTGGCAGGGCTGGCCCCGGCCCCACCGGCGGAGCTGGTATATGAGCTGCGGGAGGGTCCGCTACTGGCTCTGGATCCTCCTCTGTCTCCTGGGCTGGTGCTGGAGTTGGTTCTCGGGTCGGCATGGAGGTCGACCCCTACCCTGTGACGCACCGCCGCGCGTACGAGCCATCCCTGTGAAAAGAATGAAACAAGAGAGATTTTAAGAAACTGATAATAGACATGATGCACGATATGATACAAAAATAGAGAAATTTCCTTAGGACACCCTATAGCCTCCTAAAGATAAAACACGGACGTCATCGTGTCTATCCGTAAGACTCTACTAGGTGCTAGCTCTGTACATGTGAGACCGGTGAACCTAGGTCTCTAATACCAACCTGTCACGACCCAATTTCTTGAGTCATGATAACACCTACTATACCCCACAAGTAGGTAAGCCAACCCGTAACCCAGAACATCAAGTAATGAGTGTAAGGGAAGAAACTATCGAAAATAATAATCTAAACAAGGACAACAAGGCGGAAGCAAACCAAAATAAATATATACAGAAATTCCTCCCAGAACCTGGAAGTCACTAGTACAGAGCTATCTAATAAAGAGTACAAGTCCCAAAAGTGGACCACAACAAAGCGTGTCTCAAAAGCAACAAGACTAGCTAAAACAAAAGAAGGAGACAGGACAAACCCAAAACGCCAAGTACTCACCCTCGTCTCCGAATCACAGCTGCAAAAGAAGGCTTGAACTAATCACCGCTGGTAACTGGTACTGGGACCTGCATCACGAAATAGATGCAGAGTGTAGCATGAGTACCAAAACAACAGGTACTCAGTTGGTATCAAAGGCCGACTGAGCAAAACGGGTAAAAACAATAAGAAGGATATAATCTAGACACAGAGAGGTCAAAACGGATATGAAAAGAAAGCACACGAGCATACCAAAAATAAACTAAGTACAACTAAACAAAACCTAACTGGACCCCCATAAGCACAAAAGGTACACTCGTGCGCAAGTTTAAATAAAACATGAACGAACCCCCATAAGCCCGACAGGTACACAAAATATCTAAGTCTATTGAGAAAGAAGAAAACTGGGCTCCCAGCCCAAAGTAACCAAGATAATCCATCAGACTCCACCCAGCCAATAGTGCACTCCCAGCCCAGCTAGAAAGAGTGACTCTAGGGGGCACCCAACCATACAGTCCACTCCCAGCCCAGCTGGGAAGAGGGACCCGGGGGTGAGGTAGATATCGCGAGTCGTCCTACCATGCAGTTTTCTCCCAGTACAGCTAGAAAGAACGACCCGGGGACACCCAGCCAATAGCACATTCCCAGCCCAGCTAGAAAGAGAGACCTGGGGACGATCGCCGAAATCACCGAGTCTACCTAGCCAGCGATACGCTCCAAGCCCAGCTAGAAAGAATGACCCCGGGGGTGATGGTATCTCCAATAGGATCCAATCAAACAATAGCCATCATAGAACGTCGTCCACTCCAAGAAATCACAGAAAAGGCTCCAAGCCTATACTATCTCAATCCCATGCCTCTAGTGATGCACCGAACCTTCGAAAACGCGTCGGAATCGCAAAATTAGAGGGAAAAGATACAGAAGTACAGCAAACAGCAATAACGCCTAATCTAAGGCTCAAACTATCAGACTCAAGTCTCCTACTCCAGTCTACAAGAAGCTAAGTCATCTGAACGACGTCGACAGAAAGTCAAGGCTATCCAGCCCACACGGGTCATAAGTCTAAGGTAATGCTGGCCTAACCTAGACTAAGGACATCATGCTTACGGTTAAGGATGAACAAAGCTTACAACACATAGCATACAAGCATACAATAACATTTAGCACATAAGCATGCAACTCTACTAAACCGGTTAACATGGTACTATACCCGAAATATGGTCAATCGATCCTAAAATAAGGTATCTAATCAAAGTAAAGTAGGAAACTGGTACCCACCCCCAATTCACTCCAATCGACATGCTTTTACACAATTAAGCTCAATCTAATAGAAAGGAAGTCGTAGCCTACCTTAAGGCCGACTGCTCGCGCTCCAAATCACTTTGCCGGAGCTTTTCCTTCCCGAACGGCCTTTGAACACTGTCACTCTATCAAATATAGGATCACAACGTTAGTACAGTCATTTAGACACCGAAATCATAACAAACAGAGACGGGTCAATTTTGGAGTCAAAACGGGAATCGTGGGACCCGCACCAAACTGTCCGGCTTTGACTCCGCCAAGAGACCCAAAAACAGTAATCCAAACTTGTGTTCCAAAATAAAACACAATTCGAGGCTCAAAACGCAGCAAAACCAAACATGCAAGAAAACCACACTTTAATCAACTTAAAAGAAAACATGCAGCAGTCTAAACTTGGAATTTACAAGAATAGATTGGTGATCAACACTCCTTGAACACTCCATGACATAGCCACGATAATTCTCAACATGTGGGACTTCGAATCACCCAAAACCGAGCTAAAATGAGCAAGATATCACCAATTCAAGAAAGCCAAAAACTAAGAACTCGAAAAAGGTTACAGCAGCCAGGTTTATCGCGAAATTTACCTCGAACGACGTGCATCCAAATACTTCCGGTCAATCCACAGCGAAGACACCGAAAAAATGAAGCTTTCACACTTCGAATCACCTAATTCGGTTGAGAGATGAGGGAGATAAGAGATTTTAAAGTTTTTGAAAGGGTGCTGATTTTTCTGCATTAAATAAACCAGATTTCAGCATATTTTTCGAAAACTTAAAAACTCCGACGTGGCGCTCCGAACTCGTTCGGAGCCCCGTGCACGCAAACGAAATTTGCAACCATACCAAATTTGATATTTCGGACTCAATGGCGCAGTCAAAATTTCCATACGAGGTCATCTTGACAAAACAGGGGGTCCCACACCCAACCGTCATTTTAAGTTAAAAATCACAAAAGGCTCGGAAAAAACTCGGAATCCTCGGGACACAAAAGAAGGGTCAATCTAGACCAAACTCGATATTACGGAGCTAACCGCGCTAACGGAATTCTCATCCAAGCGTGTTTACTCAGAATGTTGACTAAAGTCAAACTTAGGCTTAAACTTTAAAGTTAAAATATCTAATTGCACCGACTCACACTGAACACATCGGGAGCCATGCCGACCATGCTACTAGCCTAAAATGACCCTTCGGAGCTGATGGAATCGTCAGAATTTGATTCAGATGTCATCTTCTTGAAGTTTTGATCGAAAAGGATCATTCAAGGTTCATAAGCTCCAAAAAACACTAAAACTCGCACAATAACCAAACGAACGACCATGTGACCGAACTGTGAGTCCCAACAAGTCGTAAATGACTTGGGGTCGCTACAGGAACACTCTAAACGACACACAAAAGGATAACCACAGAAATGACCAGGAGGGTCATTACAATTAAGCACATCTTAGTTCTCCATTACTTTGAACACTACGAGATACTTCTTCAAGCACGTCTTAGTTCATTATTACTTTGAACACTACGAGATACTTCTTCAAGCATGTCTTAGTTCATTATTACTTTGAACACTACGAGATACTTCTTCAAGCATGTCTTAGTTCATTGGATACGGAGATTGCTACTAGAAACTCAGACTCCACTACGTGAAGGCTTCCATCTCATGAGACCTACTTTGGGGAAATCCAGACTCTACTATGTGAGAGTTCCTATTTTGGAAGCCCGGACTCAACTATGTGTGAGCCTTCATCTCATTGTCAATATCCACTCGGTGCTAAGCATACATCCCACAAGATAGTTATTAAGCCTCACTTAACTCATGTCTTATGTAAGGATGTCCTTGACAACCAATCTAAGTTTCATACATAAGATAGCTCTTAGGTCATGCGTGAGAATGTCCTTTCAACAACACAACAACAACATCATAATCATAGACACTTCACTCTCAAAGTGTTCTTAAAGCATATATCTAGATTTCATAACACATGCATGAATCTTATACTTTACCTTCTTGAGGTTCAAATCTCTCTTTCAATCATCACATCTAGACTTCTAGCATTAGAAATGGATATCATCATAACTCAAGTGATTCTATCACTTCATATAATCAAACATTCATAAGGTAGATTAGGTGGGTAAAGTCCTTCCACAACACTTCTATCTATAGTCTACCATTCTCATGCAAGCTTCACTCTTAAAGCCTTAACATTCATAATTCATCACATTAGCTTTACTCTCAAGCAATACCTCACATAAGCATCTCATAAGCCTAAATCTCAAGGCATTCTAATCACATGCTTCGTTCTTAAGCAATTCTTATCATATATCATCATAAAAACTCAATCTCTAGCATTACTAATCATGATCCTTCATATATACTTTAATCTAATTCAATTCATGTGTATATGTTTTTACTCTCAAGCAATTACTATACATATCATCAATCCTAGAAGATTATCTCTAAATTCTCAATTTTCATTTTTCAAGGCATAAACCCACATTACTTCAATTTCATCATCTAGATTAGGGTTAGGCATAGAAAACATGTAATTTCATCATAATAACATGATTCACTACTAATTCAATCATAAACAATCAATATTCACTCAATTGGATCCATAATCAACATAACCTACAATATTGGAAGGAACCCTAACTTGAATTGAGGATTTCATCTTCACAATTTGGGATAACTAGGGAACTCCATGGATGGAAGATGTCCATGGATGAAAAAGCTATCATACCTTGATCACAAAGCCCTCAAAAAGCTTGTAAGATTGGAGACTTGACCTAGGTTGACCCTTCTTCTTCTTCTTTCTAGAGAGAGAATATTTAGGAGAGAATTGAGATTCTTTTTGGTGAGTTGAGAGAATGACTTAAAATGACTTAATTTAGGAGTCTAAAGTCTCTATATAGATGGTCTAGATTAGGGTAAAACGACACCACTTAATCCTAATTAAAACCAGAAAGTTCCATTAAGTCCTCAACTAACCCCTCACTCCCCCATCTACGAGACCCCGACCACGGGGCGTAGGTGGACCTACGGCCCGTACTGATTGGGCGTGGTTTGGGTTCTGGGGGTATGAACTTGGGCTTGGGACCTACGACCCCATCCACGAGGCATGGGTCCTGCCCGTGGACACTGCCTTAGGCAGATTTGAAGGGAGTTCACCCACACTGCCCACCTCCGGGGCGTGGGTCCAACCACGGGGCGTGGGTGGCCTCGTGGGTGACACTTGGAACTCCCAAAACATGCTAAACTTCCCTCTCAAGGCTACGAGGTGTTACAATTATATGAAAACTTATATAAAAGAAAAATACTAAAACTGTTGAGAGAATAAATCTCCCCATAAACAAAAGTCTCTAAACGACTACATTGTGGATTATATTGTGTTCTGTTATGAGAATAGGGATCTTCAATTTATAGATCTCCAAACTTTTAGTCTAAGGAAAGAATAAACCAAATATGGAAGAAAAATATATTTTCCTTTCATGAAAAGTAAAAATATTTATGGTAATGTTTCGTCTTTTCTTTTAGGAAAAACTAATCTTCAAATAAGGTAAGAAAATCAGGGCAAAACCCTAACATTGAATTGTGTGTGATAAACTATGATAAAGAAAGACAATGAGATGTTTAACATGAAACTACAATTGAAAGATCAAAGCAACCACGCGTGCAGTGTGGTTCTTATATTTTATTTTTTATATACCGTTCGAACGTTAGAACGGGTCAGACCTACATAAACATTGATAATTCATATAACTAATTTTATTTTGTTCGGAATTAAGGTGGAGTTATAAATTTTCTTGTTTTCACATACGTTTATACAATACAAGCATTTGCACAAACATATTGGTTATTTGCATCGACTCACCTTAGCCTGAAAAATAGTTGAGCTTACTTTCTTTGGTTACTTCTCAGATAGTTCATTTGTATCTCTTTTTGTTGATGCCTCTCATCACTATCACACAATTTTGATGTCTTAATATTGTTTTCTTTAACTTCACTAGTATTTTCTATACAATTTTAAAACTCGAAAAGATTGAAATTGCATCTTAAAATTATACGATAGTGATCAGTGAATGTTATTTTTGCTTTGGACACACCCATGCAGTGGACTATTTATCAAGTTTACAATGAGAATTAGTTTCCAAATTATTAGAAGTTTAGAAGACCAACAAGGAAAAGAAGTTCAATAGCCCAGCCCAGATAAGAAGCAAAATCCATAAAAATCATCACGAAATTTAATTTTTGTATATGATATAATAGTTATTTTTAATATAAAAAATTAAAAATAAAGTATTATTTATTATAGATAAAACACAATAAACCTACATCCAAAATTTTACAAGTGAGACTCTTGCCCATTACTATGAAATTTCAAAAAAATGTTGAAGTTTCAAATATACTATTCAAACTTAGATGTATAATGAGATAATGACATCTTTGATGGAGTTTGAAGTATCACAATTCTAATTGCATAAATTATTCATGAAGTTTTGGATTGCTATATTATAGATTTTAGTGTTTTTTGGATTTTTTTTTAAAAGTTTAATTTGATAAATGTTCAGAGTCCAGTAAAATTTCATAATTTTTTTTTTGTATTTCAGCTAAAAGTAGTTTTATTTAAATATTATTTTTATCTTAAATTTTTTTAACTATTTTTATAATAATGATTGTATCTTGATATATAATCTAGAAAATACTATTCCTAAAAGTTTTTTAATTTTTGTCATGGCTATTGCAGCAGTTAATTTTTGTTATAGCTATTGCAGCGGTTGAAGCAGCTATTGGCTTGGCTATTGTTTCATTAATAATTTATCGTAATAGAAAATCAACTTATATCAACCAATCAAATTTGTTAAATAATTAATATTAATCATTTAAATTTTAATATTGAATGATTGATTTTAATTAGCATGTTTACTATGTAAGATATGATTTTGTTTGCAAAACATAAGAAATTAAAGTATTTTGACCTTTGTCATATCTCATAAACCAATTCGGAAAGGGGTTGATTAGAAAATTATGATAACTCATTGATTCATTTCGTTCGTGAACTACGATTTTTAGCTCTGAAACTGAGATATAGATTTAAAACAGATATGTGTGTGGTCTTCGTGTAGTAGCATAACAAAAAATCATTTCCCATCATTAATATCTTGCTCGCGATAATTATGAGCTCTTGAGAGAATTATTGACTGTATCATAAAAATAGTGTTAGTATATTCGAGACTTTTTGATCGACTAATTGTAAATAGTCCCAACTCCCAAGGCTATGAAATAAAGAATTATCTCAAACCTAGATCGAGAGATATTAGTGATGATGTTCTAATCTGATCAAATTAGGAAAGTGATTATTTCTTTTTTTAAATATAAAAACAACAAGACAAATGTCTTACTTTCCGGCCCAACTCCGGAGTCTTCCTCAACCCAATTACCACAATAGCTCCCGACGGAACCCTAGAATCTTCAATTTTTCAATCTTCGAAAACCCCTAATATTTCAAAACTTCGAAATCCCAATTCATAGACTAAAAACCTTAATTGAATCGTAATGGCATCACAGAAGAAGGAATCGGAGGGAATCGCTTTACTGTCTATTTACGGCGACGACGAAGATGAGGACATGGAAGAACCTGAACAAGAACAAAGGGAAGAAGATGCACAAGAATACAGGCCTGAATCACAAAACTTAGCCATTACAATGGGCACAGAGCTCCAAGATGATAGCAATAAAGTTTTTGGGTCTGATTCAGGTCGGAGTTCGACTCCTTCACCCCTAATTCAACAACTTCAGCAACAACAGTCTGTTGAAAATTTCACACCTAATAAGGTTTCGAATTTTGGTGTTGGTTCTACCGCTACGACGCCATTAGTGTCCGTTTCTTCCCCAAATCCTCAGCCAATGGAGATGAATTTGAACGTGAATGTGAGTAGACGAGCAAGGCTTACTATTGTTGATTATGCTCATGATGAAGTTACCATGTCACCGGAGCCTGAGGTACTTATTTTTATGCTCTATTTAGTGTTGTATTTTGCTTTTTTATGCTTGTCCAAAACGGACTGAAAAGAAGATGAGAAAATTAAGGATTTTGGCTTTTAGATTATGCTAGAAAACTCATGTTTAATGGGATACTATTAGAGAATTATTCATGTAATGAACCTATGATTTAGGAGTTGATGTGAGTTTTTCCTCTCTCTGTAGGAAGGAGAAGTAATGGCCAGTGGAAGAGTCATGTACGGAGCGGAACTTCAAACTGTTAGTGGTATGTATGCTTTGTGTTTTCTCTATTCAGCTCTGCCTCGTATGCTGTTTAGTTGTTATGGCCCTTGCTTGACTGCTTAGTTGAATTGACCTAGGAGTTATGCCTAGTATGGTTACATTGTTCAGGATAGGCAACTATTGTAATTCAACCAATTTTTTTCTCATTCCGCCATCTTAATTTTGTATGACTGTCTTTCCTAGGGAGTGGCACCTCTCCATTTACAGAAGCTGTTTTTTTATAAACGTGGTGTCCACGACAACTTTTGTGCATCTCGATTAATTTTCCAGGATAGGCGAAAAGGCGAAATGGTCTGATAGGCCCTTGGGTTGGATTGTAAATTGGACCCTTCTACTTACGACCTTGTCAAACTGAACACTTAAACTCAATGAATCACAATATTTTAAACACCTCTGACCATTGACCATTGACCAAACTTATGTGGCAATAAAATAGTTGAGTTGGAAAAGCGTGTGATGTACACGCGGATTAAGAGCGTGAAGTGATACTTTTCATTATAAATACACATATAATTAGGAATTTTCTGTTTTTAAAAAAGGAAAATAAATTATCTCCTTCCTCTTCTCATTTTCTGTAGAGAAAAAATTAGGAAGCGCCGCCCTAGGTTTCTCATCTGTAGAAATTACTCATCCTTCAAACATCCCATAACAAACATACAAATTGAAAAGAAGAAGAAAATTTTTCCCATTGAAAGCTCAAATCAGAAATGGGTTATATGAAATAAAAAAGAAATAAATGTACAAATCCATTTTTTGTTTGAATGGTTCTTTGGACTGATTTATTTGTCTTCGAATAAAAAACGGGTTACATGATTTGAGCTTTTAATTTGAAGATTCAAATTGGTAACTTCTCTCTAAAATTGAAAGCTCAAATCACAAGACTATACGGGCTGAATCAAGGAACCTGATAACTCGGCTTCAGATCGGGACGACTGAGCTGTTGGACTCGTTGCTTGGACTGTTATAGGAAGATGACAAGAATGTATTGATTGCAATAGCTCAAGGATTTGTCCCGTTGCTGGTCCGTTTACTTGATTCCAGTTCTTCACCGGAGATCAAGTAGAAAAATGTGAGTGCTTTTTTTTTTGTCTAAAAAAAGGGTGGGAGGTGGGTTTGGATTTTGGGGGGGGGGGGGG
>JAJONR010003781.1:0-65386 GCA_029582245.1 Solanum etuberosum
GTTTTTATTTATATTATATATTTAAATATAAACCCATAATATTGGTTACATTTACTACTTGACCATTGGGCTTTGGTTATTACCCAAACTCAAAATATTTCTACTTTGCACCAAAATGTTTGGGAAAATGTTGACATAGGTACCTAAATGATTGAAGAAATGTAAACTAGTCCCTAATGTTATACTACCTAATGTCAAGAAATTCTTAAGCTAATGGTTGATAAATGAGTGCGAGCTTTAGAGATTAAGGTTCCAATCGCAGTAGATATGAGAGACGTTAAGTGATTTTCTTCGATCTGTATAAGTTTTAGTGGATAAGTTATTCGATATTTGTGTTGGTATGAAGTAATATATACATAATGAAATAATTGAGGTGCGCACAAGTTGACTCGAAGATTATCAATTAAAAATGATAGTTGATGTTGGTTACTTGCAAGAGCGCAACTATGTTATTTATATCTTGGTTAAGAATTTTGATATCTTATAAGAAAGATGTTAATAGAAAGATATTAAGTGTATGATTATTCGAAAGATGTTAGTGATCGATCAATTGGTATTTTTGATAACAAAGTTATACTAGCTACTCTAATTTTTTTCTATAATAACTACTAGGTGATCGAAAATTCTAGTATTAGTCATTTTTCTTTTTCAATGTTTTTATTTATTTTAAGAATTCGATTAATTTAGATTTGCGTTGAAAATCAACTCTTAAAGTAAAAGTTCTACTTTAGGAAAAAGTGTGTTTCCTATTAAATGTAACTTCGTTTTCGAAACTCGAAACCTCTTATTGATGGCCACTTACCGCCCTATCTTTGGCGGTATCCATGGTAGAACTAGGATGTCGCAAGGGCGTCGTTCTTACTTTTACCTATATTTATTTCGCTATATTTTAATTTTTCTTCGTGAAAATTATAACTCCATTAATAAGGATATCTATTATCATTTATTCTTACAGTATATAGATAGAATATGTAGCAACTATCAAAAGTTCTAAACTATCATATTCTTATAATTAAGGAGTTTTTGTATGAAAAACCATAGATAATCAAGATAGAGACGCATTATATTAATAATTAATAGGATATGTAAAAGACGTATAAGAAAATGAAAACGTTAATCATGTAACAGATTCCTTTTATCAATTGCATAAGTCAACATATATTCTTTATAGTCACAAAGATTTTCAAAATCCTTAATTTCTCTTAGTTGAGGCTTATACGCAATATAAATACATTAAAGAAAATATTGAAAACATTCTTTAAATTAATTGTAAATTATTAGTTTCATCCCTAAATTATTGACAACCTTAAAAACATTTATTTACTTTGACTTACTGAACATAAATACACCCTCGATCTTACAACATGAGTAAAATACACTCCTAAACTTGACGCGAGGCTTATACACAATATAAATATATTTTAAAAAATATTGAAAATATTCTTAAACTAGCCGTGAATTATGAGTTTCATTTCTGAACTATTGACAACCTTAAAAACACTATTTTACTTGACTAATTGAACGTAAATACACCCCCAATCTTACAACATAAGTGTAATACACCCCTAAATTCTCGTCAAGTTTAAGGGTGTTTCCAACACTTCTTTTATTAAGAGTCACATGTCATACAAGAGTTTGAGACTACATGTGTATCTAAGTTTAGCTAGTCAAGTAAAAATGTATTTTTAAGGCTGTCAATAGTCCGGGGACGAAATTAATAATTAGCTATTAATTAAAGCTATTACCATCATAACAACGAAGCAGGTCAACACACATAACATACACTATAATATTTTTTTAAAAATTATAAGTATTGTTAGGTACATAATCTATTAGGATTTTGATATATAACTCAATTATTTGGGTTTGACAAAATCCAAAATCTTACTACGTTTATTGTGTTAGGTGAAATATATTGTGTTGGACGGAATATTTCAAGTGTGTGGCAATTTTGAAAATGGGCACAAATATCGAGGTGAAATATTTGAGGTTTGTGGTCCCAAATCCCATAGCTTATTCTCTTCTCTGCATCTCTTGCGGGAGTAAAAGGCCCATTTAATTACAGTAAAAGGCCCGGCCCATATTAACGGTTCTAACTGATCCAAAAGATATGCCGCCAAAACGAAACCCGGGCCCACTCCCCACTTTTTTCCTAATTAAAGAGCTCCTACCTTTTCACTTTTTTCTTTTCGAAAATAGCTCGCGGAAATAATTTCTTATAATCACTTTTAAATTAAATAGGAAAAAAATATTTTTTAATTAAAAGTAAGTTTTTAAAGAATTGTAAAATTAAATTCCTCATATTTCTCTTGTTATGTTCTTTTTAATTTTTGTATTATTGAAGAAAAATATTGTGTGGTCAAATATTTAAAAACCTTCTTATCAAGATTACAACTATTGTAATGGATCAAGACAGATGGAAAGGAAAAGGTTTAAATTTGAAAATATTTCATAAAAGATTGATATCATTAGAATATTATGATAATATCATACAACTTATTATTATTGAAAACAATCTTTTTAACTTGTTTAAAATAGGAAAATTCTACAAAAATATCAGGTAGGCTTGCAAGAACCTTTTTAAGACATCATTTATGAGATCATACTGATCATGTTGTCATTGACAATATAATGTTGTCCTGGTTTCAATAATTTATTTATTTTTAATGATAAAATTTTGATAGGAATGCACTATACGAGTGGTCAATTTTCCATGAAGTAAAAACTTTCATGATAATAACTAAAGATATATACTACGATCATAAAGTGATTTGATCAAATGTACAAGCTAAGTATATAATAATTAAAATAAGCCAAACCAAATAGATACCTTTGAATTTTTATTTTATATTTCTATTTTTGATAAAGTTTATCCTTTTTTTTTTGTTTCCCACCAGGTGTTCGAAGCCCATATTGGAGCTCCGACTAAATTCGAATCACGCTCTGCAGGGCCTATTCGAGGGTGGCGCTCCCAACATGATTTTCTCCATATCCAGGGCTCGAATCCGAGACCTCTGGTTAAGAGTGAAGTACTCTCACTAGTGCACCACAACCCATGTTGGTATAAATTAGTGATGAGAATATTCGATGATTTAAGAAGTGACTTGTTAATAATTCAGATATTCATAACAATGAAAATTTATTAAATAAATGTCCAATTATAATTTATTAAGTATACTTATAATGTATAATCTAGTTATAAGTTCTATTTTTGCACATAAAAGTACAACCCTCTTGAGTTACATATTTTTGTTTTTCATTATCGGCTCAAAGGTTTGACTAGTTTAGATTTTATATTTGAAAGGTTTCACTTTCAAAGAGCAAATCACTCTCTATTAAAAGCAATTTTATTTTCAGAGCTTGAGTTTGAGACCAGCTCCGATCAAAAACATATTGAATGCTTACAAATTTACTATGATCATTGATCATCCTCCTTTAAAAATGAATCAAATCTGAATACTGTTCTCTTCGTCCCAAAATCATATTTGTTTTTCGTGAGTTAATTTGACTAATTTTCAAAGCTAAATCAAATTAGGTTAGTTCAATATTTTAAGATTAAATTTTAGATATTCGAAAACGATATAAAAAGTACTATAAGATATTATTCTTTCATATCAGTATGGTGAAAAATATATATTAAGACATTAATCAAATTTTATATAATTTGATTCTCGATAAGCAAAATGAATAAGTATTTTGTGACGGGTGGAGTATAGTGTAAGTTAGAAACACTTCAATATGTATTGATATAATGAACATTTTTCTTTTTAACTTTTCAATATTACATCCAGTCTCGTGGTCAATAGTCAAATTTCTTATCCTAAAGCAAAGATGTTTATTATATCTAAATTAACACTAATTAATATTAAAAGCTGTCAGTAATATTAACCATTCACGTGTTTTCCAATAAATTATTGTGCAAAGTGCAATTTCTTAATATGGAAGGATAATTAGGACCACAATTCAAATATAGGATAATGCAAAGGACAAGAGAGTTGATTTATACAATTTATGATTATTTTCTTGCTTTTTAAGCATGTTTCCTTCATCATTATTGTGGCATGTTCACAATAAATATAAGACAATTTTTTTCTCTTTTTTCTCCTTATTTTGAAATTCGATTAATTTAAATTTACATTTAAAAAATCTTGCTTTGAAAATAAAGTACTCATTACCATAAACGACTTCATACTCAAAATTCGAATTTAAAAACCACATGTAAAGTATAAGGTGATGAATAATTTTTTATTGTATAGGTAAGTCAATATATATATTAAATCTTGAATCTTTTTTATAACTCTTTAATTATTATTTTGTATATGATATTAAAATTAGAAAATTAAAAAGTATTTTGGTATATTTTAGTTGAGATTACATGATTAATATTTTCTAAAAATTTCGTGTCAAATCAAATTCAGTTAAATAAATTTAAACGAAGTACAAATTTTTTCCTATCCTATTACCAAAGCACATTAGATTCAGGAGATCTTTAAAAGAACGACTGAATTAAAAGAAAAATAAATTATTATTTGTTTAGGATAAGAAAGAAAGAGAAATATTCCATCTGTTACATACGAAAAATTATTTTCTTTTTAGTCTATTTTTTTTAAAAAAATAATATATTTTTTTATTTAGTAATAAATTAAGTTTAAAATATTTTATTTTACTTTTAATAAAATAATTTATTGTCACATAATAGTTTATTTTAGATCATAAATTTTATTTTTTTATTTTTTTATTAAATTTTATGATTAGTCACAAATACCATTACATAAATTAACGCGAAAAACAACTTGGGACACTCTTTTTTTTTTTCCTCTTTGATTCACCTTTTTTATATTTTGGGGCCAGTTGATTCATTATTAAATGCTGACAACTAACATGTTACAATGTATTTCAATATATTAGAAAAATAATTGAAGGGTCACAAATTTGAAGGATCTTTTTTGTTTTGAGCTATATATAGTAGCTATGGCTACTTTACTTCAATTGAAACCAACATATAAATAGTTGTATAATTTGTCTTCATTTCAACATAATTATAATGTAATTTGAATTTTGAATTAATGTAGCCAATCTATTGATGATACCTAGGAAGCTATGATCACTCCTACCACTAATATATATGGAATCCATTAATATACTAGTACTAGTATATAATATGACATCTTCGATATTTTAATGATATTATACTTAAAGATTATAAAGGGGTATCGAAAAGGTGAGAGTGACTGAATTTTGACTTGTTAAGAGATTGAATTAATAAATATTTGATTCATCAATATGTTTCGTTAATTAAATTGAAATATCTAACTTTGATCAAGTTTACGTAATATTTATAGTTATTTTCTTAAAATTATTAGTACTAATTTTTTTTTTTTTATTGTTAAGGCTATACCTAACACATATCAAAGAAATAGTTTGTTTAGATAAATATTTCAACATTTTTTTTATTGTTAATTTGATCTACATAATCAATTGACTTTTAGATTAATATTTACAAATTAATTCCCAGCTCAACCCGCCAAAACTTGGAAGCAGTCAAATTTATATTTAGCGATGCATAAATTCTTTAATTAAGATTGCAAAGTATAACTCGTGCAATATATAAATGTGTACCATATAAAAATATTATTTATTTTAAGGGACTAAAATTAAAGACCAACGTAAATGACCTGAAGGAATATTCTTATATGCTTGATAATGGGACATAGTAATTACAAAAAAGAAAATAATTCCTAAAAAGTCATTTTTAGATCGAGTCCACATTGTCCAATTTTCAACAAAGATTAATTAGGGAGAGGTTAAAATTTAAATTACTTGTAAGTGGAAAAAAATAATATAATTTTAAAACTTAGTTGTAAAAGAAAATAGGACAAGTACGTCCTTATCAATGGAGGGGGTTTAATTAAAGGGTAGATTCATTTATTTAAAGTTTGAAAAGACATATTCCAAAGTTTATGATCCATACTTATCAAAAGAATGTTAGTCGATTAGCTGCCTATATTTGACTCTAATCACATATATATGTCAATTATATTGGTCCCTTAATCATTATATACATGCATGGTGGTGGTGTGTTCGTGTACCACTGATTTTTTTATTCGATGTTCGATATTTATTTTTGAAATTATTCACATTACATAAGATTTTTTTTATAGAAGGGAGCACTTCTTATGAATATATTCTTAATTTTAATCTTTTCAAGTTATTGAGTTTTAAATAATAATTTGTATATATTCAATAAATTTCTAAAGTAAATACAATATTTGAACCAAAGTTAATGAGTTCAGATGATTTGATAAGATTAAATTTGAAGCAAATTAAGACCTTTATGTCGATGGAGCTGTTGTGTTAGTAGTATACCTTCTTTTTTTTCAACTCGGTGTTTGGAATCTGCATTAGAGTTCGGACTAAATTCGAATTGCATATTGCATGGCTCATTTAGAGGTGACACTCCTAATAGGATTTTATTCATGCTAGAGCTCGAACACAAAACTTCTAATTAAGGATAAAACAGTCTTATCACTGCACCACAAGCATGTTGATTAAGTAAATGCATACACATCATAATGGATGTACATAACTCTAATTGAAAGGAACTATTTTTATATCTTTTTCTATACTATTGTTGTTAAAGTTATTAGGTATTGTTTATCTTGACGCAAAGCCGTTTTAAGAATAGACCAAATTGAAAGTTTGCCATTGTTGAAGTTGATGTTTTGGCGAACTCTTTATATACTTGGCATTCGATGTATGTTATTTGGATTCGATTAATTCATATTTATATCGCGTAAGACACATCAAAAGGGAAGTCCTCCTTATATATATACAAAGTTTTTTTGAATTCGAAATCTCTAATTAAAGGTAAATAGATGATAAATCATATTCATTCCACCATAATCCTTAATGTTAAGTTAACTGGTTGAATTGATACACTGAAATAACCTAATTGGTTCTCCTTCTGTCTCTTAATCTATATGTCACTCTTTTTTTTAGTTAGTCCCAAAAAGACATATTTTTCTATTCAGTAACAATTCAACTTTAAAACATTCATTTTACCCATAAGATGAAATATAACCACATAAATATCTGACTTATTTTAAATCACAAGTTTTCATTTTCTCAAAAACTTCATATTAAATTAAACAAATTAAGACAAACAAAATACTTTATGTCCCTACATCTTTTATTTCTACTTTACTGGAGAATAAATTTTTGAACCCAAAAAATGAATAAATATAAAAATTAAAATCCTCACACACACAAATGTAGATATATAATAACACAGAGAAATATCCAAAGATGAAGTTTCCACATATTGTATGATTGTGCAAATAGGATAGGCTTTGATTAAAATTGTTGATCATTCATCAACTCTACATTTCCTTTTCAAGATCAGCTCACTTTTCTACATGGGCCATGACACACATATTATCATTGTCCTTATCACCCCTTTCTCATTTTATTGTCTCCTAATGGCCTCTAAGGGGATGTGTGTTTCAACATTCATGTTTTATCGCTTCTATATCGCAACAATAATAATATATTTAGTATAATTTTACAAGTTGAATATGAAAAGAGTAGAATATATATACGTAATGGAGATAGACAAATTATTTTCGAATGATCCTCGACTCAAATATATCAAATTAAAATAGCTATAATGAACGAGGAAATCCAATAATGAAAAAAATTGACATCTAATGTAAAAGGCAATACAAAGCATATAGAGAAGGAATTCTAATAATAAAATCATATGGTAACACACACACACATATATATATAATACTATGTTTATTACTTCTATACAAGAAAAATAATGCTTTTTTTGGTTGATAAAGAAAACAATTGGTAGATGTATATATTTCTTTCTTTTGATGGGACAATCTTTTGTCTTTATATATATATATATATATATAAAAATGACTAGACTGAAGATTAGATAAGAAAGATAAGATCATGGAATTAGCTATTTTATTAGTAATAAGTATAAATAAATAATACTTGTATACATTGTATGTTACAATGCTCTGTCTTGAAAGAAAATGACACTTTTTTTATTTGTAGAAATATTAATCTTCACATTTTAATTTTTGTTTAAATAATATCTCTTGTTAAGATCCACTTAAAATAATAATTTAATATTTTTAGTCATAAACATGTCAAATAAGTCCAATCGGCTCGATTCAATTAAAACACGGTTTGAAACGGCCCATGTGCAAGTTTGGGTCTCGGTCCACAGTGCACCAACTTAGTCATCAAACCTTGATAATCTTACTGAATTTAGTAACTTTGGTTCAAATCTTACATTTATTTTTAAAAAAATATTAATATAAACTCAATAATTCAGAAAAGCTAAAAATCCGAACCCATAAACCTTCAAATAAAAAAGAAACGTAGGGAATAATATGAAGCCGCATTTTTAAGATCTCATTTCGTTTTCAAAGATCAAATCATTGAAGTTTAGGTGCTAAACATGATAAGCACAAATTGTTATTGTTCTCTTCGTGTTGCACAAATTTTTAGAAAGTAAAATATTTTTTGAATTTTATGATTTTAAATTAAAAATAAATTAAATATATTTAGATGTTCTTTAATTTTATATTCTTAAACATGTTATGTGAAAATTAGGAAATGTTAAGATCAACTTGTTGTTAAAAAAAGAGTTATTTTTATAATGGATTAAAAGAGAATAGAACAAACAAATAAAAACAACGAGTGATTTATAAATTGTTTTTTTCTTTTGTTATTTAAATGGTTTTCTGGGTTGAAAATGGGGTTTTAGGTTTCTTCCTCCCACATTTATCGAATTAGTCGAAAATACTAAATTCATTTATATATATATATATATATATATATATAAATATAAAAAGTTTAAATTCATTTATATTGGGCCTAGTTTTGGGCCGTCGGGCGCTCGCATAATATGGACTTACCAGTAACAATCACTTTGGTATGATTTCGTATTTTAAAGTTGGATTTCAATATTTTTACGATATGGTTTGGTCGAACTCAACTCATATAAAGAGAATTATGACTTCCGTTTTTCATAAAAACGTCTCAATTATATTTTTATTAACACCTTATTCATGTAGAAATATTCAAAAATAAAATAAAAAATACAAACAACTTTCTTAGTTAATCAAGCACCTAAAAAGCACATTTCAATCAAAGATAGAATAGTCAATTTTTCAATGTCTAAAAACTTAATTGGAGGTAAAGAATTTTTTTTCGATAGACCCTCAGTTCAAGGAAAAAACACAATTCAAAGAAGCATAGAGAAATAAATAGCGGAAATGAAAAAAGTATCGACAAAATTACAAATCTTTGTGAACAGTAATCATAACAAGTTCTTTAGTCAGGAAAGCAACTATTAATACATGTAACACACCTCTCGAAGTACATATTTCTTAAATGTGATAATGAAGAATACTTTGTGCATCGGGATGTCTGGGTGGCATAAGGGGCATATTTTAAACATGTTTCCTTATTAAAATAGAAAAAAGCACCAATTTTTTGTATTATTACTGTAGCTAGAGAAACGAAAGAAAAATAATTGAGCTTTGAGATTACAAAATGGAGACTGCGTTAGCGTTCTTCTAAATTCTTAACCAGGTAAACTTCTACCAATAAAGTTTTGGGATTTTTCTAGAGTATTTTTTTGGAATTGCAGTTTGAAATTTCTGCATTAATTGGGACTATCTTGATTGCATCTTTGTTGTAAATTTTATGTACTAAAAGATATATTCTTTTCTTGGATATTTGCGAGTTTCTGGCTCACCGAGGACATGACCCTTGATATTTGCCTCTGGCATTTCCTTTTTGTGTTAGTAGGGTTAAGCTTACTTTCAAGAATAAAATGGTCCTAAATAAAGCGAGATAGATATAGATAACAGAGGATTCATATTACCAAACTAACAATACGATACATTATGAAACAACCATCCAAACAGAGGGTAGAGGTTGCTATGTCTAAAGCTAATTTATTATTTGACACAAAACTATAGAAATCAACAGTAACTTATTATGTACTTATTTGGCAACCATGGGCATAAAGTGAAGAAACAGATGCATCCATTGATATTTGCCAGAACATCAACACTAACTTGCTAATTAACTTGTCCAATTCTCCAGTAACCTCTGCAGAGACAAATTGAGTTTTTGAATATTTAGGAAAAAATAAACAATTGACATATAGTTATCCAATAAACAGCTACAGAAATAGTGTTGTTCCTGATTCAAAAGAAAAAAGTTTTGATGCATACCTGGAATATTGCTAATTCATTCTTAAACCACGTCTCTTCTTTTGCCTTCTCCGCTTTTTAGCAGCAATTTGTTGAGCAATATCTTCAGCAAAGTTCACATACCATTTTGGTTTTTCCAATAGGAACATGAGGCCTCCCATCAACAATCCAAATATCATACCACAACCATAACCTATTACAACAGCTTCCCATGTGAACCCGCTCATAAAAAATGAATCATCATCATCATCGTGTTCAAGTGGTGATTCAGTATTGTTTCCACATTCTTTTGACAGTGGAAATCCACATAAATCAGGATTTCCACAATACGAATCATTTGGAAATGTATTGAACTGTTTCCCGATGGGAATGCGCCCAGCCAGATGATTGTAGGAAAGGTTTAAGACCTCAAGAAATGTCAAACTCGACAATGGACCTGGAATTTCTCCAATGAGTCTGTTCATTGAGAGATCTAATGCTTCGAGCGACTGCAACTTTGCAAATTCTGCAGGAATATGACCACGGAAGTTGTTGTGAGACAGGTTGAGTAACACAAGTGAGCTCAGACTTCCAATGGAATTTGGAATATCTCCTTCAAACCTGTTGCTTGATAAATCAACACTCGTCATAATTGATGTGATTCTCATATCAAACTCATTACCTTTTATCACCAAACTTACGTGGTAAAGGTAATCTGTGTCATTGCTTGTACTTTCTCGAGTAATTCCTGTTTTTTCTTCATCCACATCCATCATACCTCTGAAACTCTTGAAAAGATTAGATGGCAAAGTTCCAGTGAACCCATTAAAGGAAAGGTCTAGGATCCGTAACTCAGGAAATGGAAATTCCGACTCCAAATCATGAATTGGACCATGAAAGAGGTTTGATTTAAGAATCAGAACTTGTAGGTATGGAAGTTTCTCCAGCCAAAAAGGGAACGTGCCATTTATCTTGTTGTTCCCCAAATCAAGAGCTACCAAGCTTGTACAGTTAAGCAAGGATCGCGGGACTTGTCCCCCCAATTGATTGCCATATACTCCAAGATATTGTAAGGCTGTAGGTAAGAATCTTGGTATCTCTCCATGAAAATTGTTCATTCGCAAGTCTATAACAAGAATGGAGCTACTGGAGTTACCCAAACATTCTGGGATTGAACCACTGAAATTGTTCTGAGCCAAAATAAGGACTTGAAGGTAAATCAAGTCACAAATAGATTGATGCAAAGGCCCTTGAAGAAAATTGTTTTCCAAATTAAGCGACGACAAAAACGTTGAATGCCATACTTGTTTTTCAAAGCCTGTGAGAAAGTTATGAGAGATATCTATGCTATTCATGCTTATGGATGATAACATCCAATCAGGGATTTTGCCATGCAGCTTGTTGTGCGAAAGATCAATACTTAAGTATTCTGAGGAACTTCTGTTGAGCTCATTTGGCAATTTCCCAGTTAATTGATTGGCTTGAAGAGATAAAGAAATCAAGGATGGAAGATGGAATAACCAAAGGGGTGTTGTGCCAGTGAAATAATTGAACGACAAATCAAGTTTTTGTAGCTCTTGAAGTCCGCTTATATTAGAGGGAAGTGGGCCATTTAATGAATTGTTTTGCAAATCTAAAAATAGAAGGCGTGTCAAGGTTGCAATTGAATAAGGGAATGGGCCAGTGAAAATGTTACTGTGAACATCTAAACTATAGAGCTCTGAAAAGTTGGCAAAGATGTCTGGAATCGAACCTTCAAAATTATTGGAAGAGAGAGATAAGTAGTTAAGATTGTTCAGCTTTCCAATAGTTGAGGGAACATTTCCGGTGAAGCTGTTATCTGAAAGCGTCAACTCTGTGATTGCAGTGAGGTTGCCAATGGATTCTGGAATCGAGCCTCGAAAATAGTTGAAAGAGAGATCTAAATCAATGAGTTTGTTTAATTTTGAGATAGTTGAGGGAACATTTCCGGTGAAGCTGTTATTTGAAAGCTTCAACTCTCTAATTGCAGTGAGGTTGCCAATGGATTCTGGAATCGAGCCTCGAAAATGGTTGTAAGAGAGATCTAAATTAACGAGTTTGTTTAATTTTGAGATAGTTGAAAGAGCATTACCAGTGAAGCTGTTACCTAAAAGTCTCAATTCTGTGATTGCAGTGAGGTTGCCAATGGATTCTGGAATCGAGTCAGATAAACTGTTGAAAGAAAGATCTAAAGAGCAAAGAGAATGGAGATTACCAATAGAATCAGGTACCTTCCCAAAAATACCAGTATTGGAGAAGTCCAACTCTAAAATACTTCCACTGAAACTCCAATTAAAATTCGGCAAAGTGCCTGTTAATAAAGGATTTGATCCCAATCTCAGCACTTGCAAGTTTGGTAGATGAAAAAGCTGAGAATCACTTATGTTCCCAAACATGTTGGTGTCTTCAAGACTTAATTTCCTAAGGGAAGAAGGAAAATTCTTAGGTAACTCAAATGGTGCGTCCACGTTGTCAATCGACAGCACCTCCAAATTGGTTAAGTTGTGCAGCAAACTTGTGAAGGTTGTTCGGCCAAATTGGATGTAATTCCAGGAGAGGTCAAGTGAAATCAACTTAGACAAGTTGAATAACCACGACGGGATCATCTTCCATTCAGTAAATGCTGAAGATGAAAGATTGAGATGCGTCAAACTAGTGAGTTCACTAATACCATTTCCAAGTGGAAAGTCATCCAAGTAGTTGAAGGCAAGGTTGAGTCTTTGGAGATGACCAAGTTTTGTGAGGCTATGGTTAGCATGGATGGTTCCGGTAAGAAAGCTGCAAGAAAGATCAAGGCCTATGACATGACCCGTAAATCCATTGCAAGTAACACCATCCCATTCACAACAATCTCCTGTAACATTCCAGGACAAAGTCTTGGCTTGGGCAGAGCTGTCACAACTATAGTGAAAAGCATTTTGATCAACGGTGAGGCCTTGTTTAAATTGAAGCAAATAAAAAGCTTCATTGCGGGGACAAAGATGTTTTCCAGCATATGCAAGCTGAGATTGTTGGACAAGAAGTATAAAAAGTGAATAGAAGCAAAAAGCTATTAGCAATTGTTGGTACTCCATTGAATATATCTAACTAGCTAGGAACTTGTACTTATAGTAGCAGGGGTGAAACTTGTAACGCACGCACGTTCCCAGAACTAGTTTTTATACACAGTACTATCAATAATGCATCATTGTGGTTGACTCGAGTCAATTTCCACCTTCACCTAGTACACGCACCCAAGTCAACATGACGATTCATACATACTACTTTTTTCATTCTCACTAATAAACTTCATAACTTCAAATGTCATAATTAATTCACGATAAGAGATCATTATTTTTCTAAGTTAATGGTTTTGAGACAATTTTCCATTTCAAAAAGTCTACACCTTCATGTTTCTAAAATGAAAATTGCCAACTTGAGATATACCCACTAATTGACAACCAGCTTCTCCCAATAAAGTTACATAGAAGCAGCAAAGAATAGGTGTAACTAGGGTTTCTAAATGGACGGATTGAATTAGATTTAAGAATGTCAAAATAGGTTAATAAATAAATGGATCATTGATCCGCTTTAACGTTACTTGGACTTTTGAAATGAGCTAAAAAGTTCGTAACTTTTTTATATTCAAAGTTTGTTTAACATAAGAGAAATGCTCCCTCTGTCCTAATTATATGAGTCAGTTGTCACTTTTTTTTAATTCCGTCTCAAAAAAATAGTACAATTTTTTATTTAGTAATAATTTAACTTTAAAATATCTATTCTATTCTTAGTAAAATGATGTATTTGTGACTTATTTTAAACCACAAATTTCAAAAAAAAAAAAATATTTTTTTTCTTGAACTTCATGTTAAGTCAAACCAGATCGCATAAAAGTTGAAACGAACATACCATCGATCAATTCAACATAATCGACTATGATAAGTAAATCTTTAATTTTGCAGGTCACCATATCATATTTACTGAGAAGATTTATTTATAACTGTAGATCAACATAATTTGATTTTGTAAATAAAATAAACAAACACCTTGACCTTATTACACGCACCCTTAAAACTAAATTACAAGTTTGTTTCAAGTTTTAACGTAATTCAAACGCATAATCCACTGTCAGTGCGTGTGATTATCATTTTTGACAAAAATGAATAGTAATGTTAATTTATTTTTTTATTTCTTCCAATTACTTCTGTTAACACTTGAAAATTTGAGATCAATTTGAAATACATGTTGCTCTGAATATATGTGACTCCTACAGTATATTTCACCACACTTACGATTGAACCCTATCAAACCCTTCTTCTTGTAGAGGGTGCACCTTTGTATCTTCGTCGTCTTCATCATCTTTATTTTCAGTGTTAATAGTAAGAAAAAATATCTTTTCAGATAAAGCTATAATGCATCCCTGGCAACTTCTTTCAAGAAATCTTTGTAGATATTGAGATGACTTCCTTCGAATACACAATGAAAAGAACAAAATTGAGAATTCAAATTTTTGTGACCATTTCAGTTATAACTTCTACACTGCCCATTATAATTTGCTTCGATAAGACTCGATGAAACGGGGTGTAGTTTCTTGCATCATCAAAAAAAAACGAGGGAAATTTTCTTACTCTTTCATCGAACATCGCTATGCAATGGAATTGTTACCACCACAAAACCCTTTATGAAGAATTTAACTGTTGAACATGGTCTGTTATTGCATCAGGACAGGACTGAGCTTGGAGAAGCTCCAAACGCGCAGAATGTGGCGTAAACTGCAATATGTAGTCTTCATCTGAAATCACAATATCGTTCAGAAATAAACGAACTAAACATCAGAGATCTGAAAACATTTCAAATGACGAGACACTAGAGAAGTTTTACTCGTGTCCTTACTTTCTTTTACTGTCCCGTAGAGCCAGCACAAGACTTCGTCTGCAAATGCTAAGCACACTCCACCCTACCACACCAACAGCCAGGAGACATGAGAAACTGGAGCTTAATTACCAGGCATTTATCAAAACAAAGAGATTAATTACCTGCCAGTAATTTTTCATTTTTACTCTGTGTGTAATATCTTTAGTTCTCAATCTTTCTGTGCGGACAAGACGACCAGCATCATCCCTACAGTACAACACAATTACAGATTCATACAGTTAACCTTGCGTCACTTATCAAAATATAACTGAACAAATTTAACTTAGGTTGTAACCAGTCACTGTAAGAGCGCACTAGCAATAAAAGATCATGAAGATGATTAGTAAGCATTTCTTTTATTTAATAAGTAAAAAGTTTCATCACTAAATACCAATAGTCAAATTTTTTTGTTCAGAAAAGCAACATTCTCATTATTGTTGAAAATTAATGCAGAGACGAAAGAGAAGAAACTCGTGACACTAAGTTGCATAACAACAACAACCGCCTACCCAGTGTAATCACACAAATGAGGGGTCTGGGAAGGGTAGGCCTTAAAAAAGGAAAAGGAAAAGGAAAAGCAAAGATGGAAGATCACAGCATGTAAATTTACCTGAAACCAACAACAATATAAGGTACCCCCGCAAGAAATGACTGGATCTGTAACAAAGAGAATATACATAAGCAAAGTAAATAGAAAGCTAAAAAGCTTCAAACAAACGAAAATCTACAAAATTTAAGATATACTAGGTTTAGGCCACATGGTGCAGGGCTCACAAGTCCCTCACAACCTTTGCCACTTGTACTAGGCCCTGAGGGCTGAAATACTGGGAATATATGAGGTGCACATAGTCTTTTGATAAATGAAGTACAATCTTTAAAATTATTACATTGATTCCTCACTATATCTAACCGTGTTCTGTGAATTTACTAGATTCCGGACAAGTGATTGCATGAACCAAGTTAAATCAATAATCAAGTTTGAATTGATCAAAGATAAAAACAATTAAGTTTCAGACTGTTCTGGACTCGAGAGAAAAATTAGTATTCTCACGGTCCCATTTTAACTATTGTTTTGGCTAAAAAAGATCATCCTAGAATTCAAGACTAAAGTAGAAAATTGTTTCCAACTCTACCTTTAATGTTAAAGAAGTAGTCCCTCTGTCCCAATTTATGTGACACTGTTTGACTAGACACAAAGTTTAAGAAAGAAAACTTTCGAAATTTGTGGTCTAAAACAAACCTTAGATGCTTGTGTCTATAAATCATTTCATTAATGGTAAAAGGAAATTTTTTAAGTAAAGTTGTTCCTTACTTATAGAAAGGTGATATACTTTTTGGGACAGACTAAAACAGAAAGTGTGCCAATAAATTGGAACAAAAGGAGTAGTTCTTTTTAATACTGCTCAATACTCAAAAGGAATCTAATAAATAGGGGTAACTTAGCAAACTATATCTTGTATTTATTATTTTTCTTGATGGGCATGAAAAGAGCTAAATCCGATAGTTAAAACAGGACTGGGGGAGTACTTCTTATGCAAAGAGGTATGTATAACCTACAAAGTCGTATTCATAGCATCCACAATGAAACAGGATAAAATGGAAACCCACTACATGATGGCAGAAAGCAAAGCTTCACTAAATTTCCTTGTCAAGACAAAACTTGCCTAAATTCATACATATAAACTTGAATTTGGAGATGCCAACAACTCTAAGGAGGCCTACATTTATCATATTTATCAATGGTTCTAGCTCCTAGCACAAACTTACGTTTCCTTTTCTTCTTCTTTTTTTACTTGGGAAAAATAACTCATAGTGCTGACGGTACTATTCAGAAGGACAGAAACCTTGACTCCACAGTTCATCCAAAAATGAACAAGCCTACTCAAGAAAAGAATGTGTAATGATCTCTATAATACTTTCAATCTTACACACCTCCCCCCTCTTTCTTCCCTTTTCAATTATTTATTTGTCTCCTATCTCTTCTTTTTTTTGGGTGCGATATTTGTCTCCTATCTCATACATCTCTTAACATAACTTAGTTTTCAGTTGGAACAGCTTGCAACATAGAAAAAATTATCCTTGTGTTAATGTGTTATTGATTTGGCATTTAAAGCAGACATAAATACGCAAAAGATGCATGAAAGAATCTGCTAAAGAGCATGAAAGATGTGTTTCCATCGTCAATACCCAAAACTTGAGCAATTTCTCTCTCTCGTATTTTTCCTCTGTATGATACTCCAGCTGTAAATAACAGAAATAAGATATAAAAGTTAAAAATCAGAAAAGAATGAAGACGGAAAGAGATCCCAGCAGGAAGGCATACCTCGCGACTAGTCTTTAATTCCACATAAAACCTCCTCCCATCATCAGTTGAATCACAGCAGTCCATTTCAGCCCCCATTAAAACACGATGTGCTCCTAATTTTGTCTTAACTACAGCACAATATTCAACATTGGCATCAACCTGATGTATCCCTTCTCCATCAGATCGCCTAGGATCTTCTGTTGCAAGGCTCTCGAAACAATATCCCCAGTAACACCTAGATTAAAGGGGCAATAAAAGAAGCCTTATTCAAACATGAAAAGCATATTTAGTCAATACTTCTAATACATAATAACAGATACTTTCTAAACGAACTTTCTTATAAACAAAAAATAATTTTTAAAAAAGTAGATTACGTTTTCATGTTGTCAAATTTTAAGTTATGTGTGGCTATTTTGATCATAATATAGTTTGTGACCAACTAGAATTATTTGATATCTTTTCAGTTCCCCCCATACTAAATTCTTTTAACAAATAAAATGAGAGAATTTATTCTAATAGACTCTGTCATGAACAGTATAAAATGGATTATAAATTACTCATAGTGCTGAATTCACTGAAGTACTTTGTAATTAGCAATTTATGTCAGCCAAATATTAATAACAGACGCAAGTGATATAGAATGTACGGTTATGGACATGGGATCCCAACTCCATAGTTAAGCAAGCAAAAAGGAAAACAAAATGGGAAGGTGGAGAAAAGGAGAGAAATTGCATCCCAACTCCATCGTTAATCAGGAATATGGAAATCAGTATCTCTTTAGTATAGTGAGCCTTAAAGTTCTTTTGACTGGAGAGTTATTATAGAATCTGAACTCAGCCAACTAAACATTATAAACCTTCTGAGACGGTTAACATCATCCACAAAAAGTATGCACAATTTTTCTTAAAAGCAAGAATTCAGGAAACATTCAAGAACCTTCTCCGGTCCAGCACACTCTGTGGCCGTTGTGGCAGTTTATGTACATCAAGATACACAACCCCCTTTCTTTTGTGCACTCCCATTTCCCAAGGTTCATTCCTGAGATAAGCAGTAGCCATTATCTGCAGACAAGGACACCCAAGATGAGTGTTAACAGACTTAAGTATCATGTCAACTGAAAATTATATCTGGATCTTGCCATCAAGGACACCAGATTATGAGTATATAAATCAGTATTAATTTGTGCCAGTTAAAAAAGCAGTTATTGCTGAAAAAATGAACTATTAATATATTGCAGCTTAATGATCTTCTCCATAATCAATATTTGATACTCTGAAATTGGTCATGCTGCATTATGAAAGCATCAATCAGAGGAGATTCGAAGTTACCTTATTGAGGTTGTTGCGATAAGTCTGACACAAGGAAAAGGAAAAAGCAAACCACCGTTAAATCAATTAACAAACACATGGAGTTCTAATAACGAATTAAAAAAAACAAAAAATTCTTACCACGAAATGCATTCTATCAAGTGGTATATTTTTATTCCTGATACTGGCCAATAAGTCGCCAAAACCTTGAGAACCCAAATCTTCCAAAGAGACATATCTGTCAGATTATACACAGGTGCAAATAGAAAACAGAAGAACTCTGAGCCTAACCATCAAGAATCTAAAAGTTTCATATTCTCATACTTCAACCCTCTAGCATATACCTTTCTTCTCAGTAAAAGTGTCAAAACCTTGATTCAGATCTGCCCCAACATCTTCAGTAATTAGACGCTTGAATAGCCTCTGATAATACAAAGGGAATGTGCTATTATGATTGGTCATTCTGGGGTTTGTATATTGAGATGTCATTTATAAAATTAATAAAAAAGACATAATGCTTACCAAGCTGCGGTCATCAAAGTAGACATCTCCACCTTCAACTCGACTGAAGCACGCAAGTTCACATGGCTATTTATCCCATAAATTAATTACAACAAATTAGAAAAAAAAAAGAGTCTTACATGCAGTGGGTGCTAAAATGTCAAGGGGCCAAGAAGGTCTGAATTTTTAAAGGATATATAAGAGGGAGGGTGATCATACAACACCACAATCCATTTCTTCTCCAATCAGGAGCAGTCCACTCCAGTTCATACATGTCATGACGAACAAGCAAAGTTTTTGCGGGAGAATGTAGTGTTTTATAGGCTATGGCGCGGGACGAGTTGATCCCCTTCAGCGGAGAATTATTAAAATTATAAAAAACATATTTTGGAGAAAAGGATATATTACATAGAGAATGAATGAACCTCTAGCACTAGAGAAGCTTAATTTGTTTAAATGACAAACTACTTAGTATCAGAAAGGAGTCCAAATGGAGCAGGAATAGATATGGAAGATTCACATAGCCAACCCCAACTAATTTGAGACTCGGGTGAAATTGTTGTTGTTTATACAGAATCGATGAACCCACTTGACACAATGGTTAAACCCCAGTACACCAACAAAACCATAATTTGAAGTTAAAGTTGTGCATTCGATCAGCCCAGGTAGCTTTAAAAACAGCTTGGCAGAAGTCCATGTGCTTAGCTAGGGTAGTTTGGCAACAAAAAGGAGAAAACCAGGGAAAGAATCTACCTCTTGAAAAGCTATACATTTTCTTGCTAATGTTTCTTCACTCTTTGCAAACTTCAATTCAGACACAAAGCGTTCATCACGATGGCCATTGAAAAACTTGGAACCATAACCATAGTTCTGCCTTGGGGGATAAGGTCCTGGTCGTGGAAGGATGCCAGCTCCTCTATCATTTTGCCAGCGACCCCGGCCAAATCCTCCCCTTGTTTGGTGGTTAGTGTTACGTATAGGGGTTAAAACTGCAAAAGAGAATGAGAAAGAAGAGCTTAAACAACAATCGACTGGATTAATGGAATATTAATCTAAATGGTGGAAATTGAAACTAATGTTAATGTTGATTATGTATGAGCAATTTCTTTTCTGTAGAAAAAATTTCCTAGGAACATGGAACCATAGGCTTTTCCTTTGAAGCTTCTCAAAGAGCTAAATCACTGTTTCTCATAACACAATTAAGATCAGCATTCTTCTTTCACAGTTCCAAACCAATCACTAATTATTCAATTGTTTTTAGCTCATACAACAGAGTGCCAATATAAGCACATCTCCATAAGTATTGACTTAAGTAGATTATATATGGACATTAAGTAGATTTTTCACGAAGCAGCAAAGTCAAGTCCATCTAGATGCTATTTAAATTCCTATATACTTCTACTTTAGATCTCTCATAAAACAGCAAGCATGACTCGTGTTGGCAATTTGAGTAATTTATGGTTTTGAACAGCGAAGACATTTCCTGCTTAGAATCATGAATATCTACAACTCTTTGATAGCTTTTCACTATGTGAATTATCTTAAACAGCAGATTGAGTTCTCTGTGAGATTCTAAACTGAAGAATTTAAAGACAATGAACTGCATATCACCAAATCCAAAAAAATCACTAGATGATACCTATCACTATAGCAATAGCAGCTACTTCAGTACCACATATCAATCAGAAGCACAATGACAAAAGATGCTCGGCAGCAACAATGGGCTACATTCAATCGGAATCTATTCTGTTTCACAAATAGAATTATGCAATAAGAACAATTAGTTTCATCAACAAAAACTACATTATTCCAAATGCAAATGAATAAGCTCATGGCTTCTCTCTTCTACAGCAGAGATTCATGGATTGAAAAATATGGCTGATAAAACCCCTCATTCACTTTTCAGCTCCTCAATTAAAAAGCGGAGGCTTAAAAATCTTTAAAAATAATTCCTTATTCTAGTCTGTTTCTTTGTGACAAAGGTTCAAAAAACAAAGAGAAGAATTCAGGTGTTATTCAGCATCCACAACAAAACACATACGGAAATGTAAAATTAAAACAAAACAAACTCACTCCAAACCACACTAGAAATGAGAACAGAATTTTGGGGGAAAAAAGAAAAAAAAAGCATTGTGTATTTTCTCCAAAGTCGAATAAATCAAACTAACAGATTCAAAATACTCAAAAGTTCCCCATTAGAAACCTCCAAAATATACACCCCATCAATCAGAGCAAACAAAAAGCAAGTTTAAATGCCCCAAACTCAGCTGAAATCCTAGAAGCAAAGCGCTAAAATCAATCAAACAGAGCCAAAACCTGCAAAGTTCCAAAATTTAACCCTCAAAAACATTTCAAAATTACCCTCCTCTCTAAGACCAACCAAATCCCCAATAAAAAATATCCCAAAACAAGCTCAGAACCTACCCTCTACCCCCAGAAAGTAGGGTAAGGTCTGCTTAACACTCCACCCTCTCCGAACCACACTTCTGGAATTACACAGAGTATGTTGTAGTTGAGCTCAAAACCTAGAAATGAAGTGTTCAAATAACTCAAAAGTTCCAAACTTTCACCCTTCAAAACACTTCAAAAAAGAGAAACTCATCTGTCAAACCAACTTAACATTGCAGCAAAATGTTAATAAAAAAGGGACAAAATTAACAAATTACCAGGAACTGGGAAACGACTCTTCGAAAGTGTTTTAGCATAATCTTCGTTATCAGACCCAAAAAGGTCCTTATAATCATCATCATCCTCTTCATTCTGATGATACCCACTACTATTATTATTATTATAATCGTTATTACTATGAGAAATCACTTCGCCGGTATCATCCTCGTCTGCTTCTCTTTCACTCCCACTTCCACTTCCACTGCCACTACTTCTACTCCTATTAGACGATGAAGAACGCGAAGAAGAACCCGATGAAGACGATGACGATGCGGGGGCGCCGGCGGCGCCTGAAGAAGTAGATGATGATGATTGTGATGCTGAAGATGGTGATGATTGATTACTCTCTTGCCGTTGCCTTTGTTCTTCTTCATCTTGGTGGTTTGAATAGTTTTCTTCTTCCTGTTGTTCTTCTTCATCTTCTTCTTCTCCGAATAAACGTTTCAAGCGGTTCGTCATCTTTGCCTCCATTGTAGAGGCGGTCGATTGGTGGTATAACGGCGGAGTTGGTGGGTGGCTGGCTGGCTGTTTTCCGATTTCGATCTTTGCTAGTGTTAGCGTAACAAATTGAGATGTTTTCCGGGAGTTTTTGGTATTTATGGAATGTACAGGGGGGTATAGTGCAAATATTGAAAAAACTATGATCCATGGGCTTTGAAAACCTTAAGGTCTCTCTCAAGTCCAATTTGTTTTTCTAAGGCCCAATTAGATATTTATATGATGGGCCATTTTGGGCACTATGGCAATTCTGATTTTGTTTGCGTAAGTACCGAATAACTTTGTCCATAAATTTTGGATGTTAGTCGATAAATTGAGTTAATATTTTCCTTTATTTTTATAAGAACTTAGAGTTCCGAATTTCGGAGAGGTTTTTTCAAGAAAATAAACAAAGAAGAAGAAGAGGGGATTGAAATTAGTAAAATACTATAGTATCTAGTAAACAATATATTAGTACAAACGTAGAATAACAACAACATATATATCGGTGGATAATGATGAATCTAAATGACAAAACATGCTAGCTCAAATATCTATTTATGTTATACATACACTATACATATGTAAATATATATAGATAAGATTTTGTCAACTCAACATTGAAAAACATCCTTTGAAGTTGTAAAGCTTTGACTTTGTTTGGGGTTTTTAATGTTGAAATTATTAAAAAGAATATATATATGTAAAATATTCACAACACAACACCAATTCTTCTTTCTTTATATAGAAGAAAGAAGAAAGAGATCTATGAATCATGAGTAGTTTGAAGCACAAATATAAATAAATGAGTGTTTGAAAATTTCAAGTAGGATGTAGAGATCCAATCACATGCAAAATCGAGATTTCAACTTTATAGGTTCTCAATTTTATAAATTAAAATTTTAATTTTATATGTTTTGAATTTTATAATGATGATTTTAAGTAATAATAATTGAATTTTAAATTTAATATTAATATATATTTAACAAATTTATTAACACGGTTATATTATTACAGTAAAATCTACTTAATTCGACCCAACGTGAGAGTCGCAACTTCCAAATAGTCACCATCTAATGGAAATTATATTTATTTCTGTGCCTGATTCGTGAGCAGACATGATCACTTTCTAATATATTAATTTAATAGGAAAAAACGTCACATGTCAGTACCACAATTATTCTTAAATTTTAGTTTTAAAACTGATATTTTTAGTTAATTTAAATAATAAATTCAATTTTAAAAACATACAACAATATAAAACAGTTTTTTTTTTAAAAAAAACTGCTTTGAAACTTAACGTTTAAATTTAATTTTAAAAACAAATAACAATATAAAACAGTTTTTTTTTTAAAAAGAAAAAAACAGTTTTGGAACTTAATGTTTAAATTCAATTTTAAAAATAAATAACAATATGAAACAATTAAAAAAAAAAAAACATTTTGGAACTTAACGTTTAAATAACTGTAAAGCATATTTAAGAAATATAAAAAATTGTAAAGAAAATATTATTATATAAATAGAAAAATATAAGAAATTGTTATATCAAAACTGTTTATATTTTTACTATATCTTTGGAAAGTTCAACAGCTTCTCTGGGGAAGTTACTTTTGAAAGTCTTCAACAGAAAATATATTTTCTTTATTTTAATACTTCACAATCTTTTATTCAGAATTGTGTTATTTCAGCCAGAAGCGGAGCCAGAATAAAGAGTTTGGGGGTTCTAAATTTCCTTTATAACCGTCAATCAATTTTGTTAGGGATTCACAAATTAATATACATATATATTTAATTAATTTTCTAGTACAAATACAGGGTCTACGTAAAAGCTACTGGGTTCGTCCGAACCCACGAACCTCCACCTAGCTCCGCCTCTGATTTCAGCTATATCACTTATATTTATTCCTTCAAAAACTTATCAATATAAAACTAGAGAAATGTATGCATGTAATGCTTTTATTTGAATTTTTTTGTCATATCTTTTTTTTTTAACATGTAGTCTTTTTAAATATTTTTCAGAAACAAAATCGCATATCTTATGTTATATGTTTGTTATTTTTTAGTTTTGGTATTATAAAATATTTTATCCTTTATATATCAATTAAATTTATAAAATATTATGTTTGACAGTATGAAGCCGGACAAGTTAATATTTATTCCTCGAAAAACATATCGATAAAAAAAACTAGAAAAATGTATGCATGTAATGCTTTTATTTGAATTTATTGTTATATCTTATTTTTAAATATTTAGTCGTTTTCTAACATATCTTACGTTATATGTTTGTCATTTTTTTGTTTTAGTATAATAATTTTTTTATCCTTTATATATCTATTCAATTTATAAAATATTATGTCTAATCACGCGAAGCACGGACAAGTTAAACCGATAGATATTATATGTATCATCGAATTTCAACCGACAAACAGACCATTACGAGCGGTGCATGGTTGAAACTTGAAAGCTAGCTTAATCTACTACAATAAATGTTTTAATAAAATATTTTTCCCAAAATGAGTTCTACTACGATACTAACACCAATATTTATACAAATAAATTACTATATACAAGTATATGCATATGTATAAATATACAAATATTTGTATAAAATATAAAACTATTTGTATAAATATAGAACTATTTGCATTTGTATATAATTATAAATGGTATATGTATATGAATATTTGATTTAAATATACAAATATATAAATACACCTCAAAATAGTTATGCATATATGAAATTAAATCACAATTTGTATGTGTATAAATAATAACTAATAAATATACAAATTGCTATATACATTTAGGGTTTATACGAATTCTTGTGATTCTTCAGATCTGTCCTGATCTAATAAACCATCCCTTGTTTCTTGCTTCAGCTATTTTGATGTTGCTTGTCTTAGCATTATTGATAACTTACTGTAATGTCATTGGGTCGTTCTTTTCTTGGATTTCAACTCTTGAATAGATTTTTCCGCTTCAATTTCTCTAGATTTTGCAATAGACCCTGCATTGACTCAAAAATCTTGTGTTAAACCCAATGAAAATTTGGACCGCTACCTGCAATAGTGAAATCACGATTAGGAGGGAAAGAGTAAATTTTAAAATTCAAATTGTATGTGAATGAGTGATTTTAGGAGAGAATTAGGGAATAGAGAGAGGAGAGATTTATGTTTGTAGTATAAATGAGTATAAAAAGGCCGGTAAGACTATTTTTGTTTTGTTATAGAAAGTAGTGGTGGGTCCCATATTTAATAGAAAAATATATTACACTATAGTCACGCACAATAATTAAATGAAATTATACCCTCGTTGAATAATAAACTAGTAATGTTTGTCAACTCACGTAATTTTCCCTATTAAATATATCAATGTATATCACGCAAAAGATTTTTGTGATATGCAAAGATATACCCGAGATATATGAATATAAAGTGGTATAGAGTAATATAATGAGCAACTTTAACATATAGCAAAAATAAAAATCATATTTGTATGCTATAGTTATTGTTTGTATAATTACGCTTCATAGCAAACTTTATGTTTGCTATGGCTATTAATCTGTATATTTCAGTATACATATATATAAAAAATCTGTATTTGGGTCTATTTGTATATTTCGGTATACAAATGGGTCCTGCATATGTATATTTCGGTCTATTTGTATATTTAGGTATACAAATGGGTCCTGCATTTGTATATTTTGGTATACAAATGGGTCCTACATTTGTATATTTCGGTCTATTTGTATATTTCGGTATACAAATGGGATGACAAAAAATATGGAATGTTTGCTGCGAATTACAAATAAAAGAAACTATGGCTATAACATTTAATTTGAATTAATAGTTTGCTATTTCATACAATTTCTCTAATGTAATTACATATAAATATACACGAATCTTGTCCAAATGAGTTTAAATTTCAGATATTTGACCCATTGGGCCGTGTAATTTGGACTTCAAATTTGAAGTTTCGATTTGAAATTTGTGTTGGCTATGACATTTAAATAAATTTCAACTTCAATTTGAAAGTTTGATTCCTATCACAAGTTCACCTTAAAGGTGTCGATTCTAAATTTGTGATTTCAATTTTTCTTTTCTAATTTAAAACTTGGCACATAAGTTTATATTTCATAAGTAATAATTTTAATTTTAATTTTTGCAAAAAAAATAAGAAAAGAAAAATAACTAATTTGTTACTATTATTCATTTATTAAACTAGTCAAAATCTTTATAAAATTATTTGTATCTGAATGTTTGTAATACCATATAATATAATCGTAAATTTCAGCCCTATCAATGGAACAGTTACATTCATTTCATCAAGCACTCTAGCATATGAAATCCTCTCTAATTTTTTAGGTACACTCATCAGTGCAAATGGATGTACCAAGGCTACTCACATTACTCTGTTTGGATGGTTGTTACGTATTGTTTCTTTATGTATTGTATTGTATGTATCGTATTATATTGTTTTAATGAATATAATGTTTGGATAGATTATATTATTTTCTGTCATTGTATAATGTCACACGTCAACAATTTGAAGAAAAAATCTATAAAAAAGTAGGACACCTGATAAAGCTACTATAAAACGGTAGGGTGAAGGATTAAAAATGAGACTTTTCATGCCAAATAAATCGAGACTTTTTGTTGTTCCCTAACAATGACCAACAATACAACAAAATTTGTGTGGGTTTTGTCCATATGTATATTTTATGCTAGCTTCAAGCTTTGAGCTTATTATTCTTACTTTCGTTCAAGTGATGATATATCCTTCCACTTAATTAAGTAACTTGAATGTGCAATTAATTAGCTTCTAAACCTCTCTAACGCATGCATAATTACAATGTCAACATAATTTGGACATTATTTTCTTTGATCGTTCGTGTCATCCTTGCACAAGCAATGACGTACATATAATTTTTTCTAAGTGGTTTCACCATTTAAAGGACAAGAATGACTCAAGAGGAAAATTTATGACAATCAAATAGAATAAAATAAAATAATTATTATGAACAAATAAAAATAAAACTTCAAGCATATAATAAAAGAAAGAATAACAAAACAAAAATACTAACTTAATGTGGAGATTCGAGATGTCGAATGACGATGAACATGAACTATTTTTTTTTTTTGAAGAAACTCAAAGTCACGAATATATAAATATAAAGAGTCAACAATATTTTTTTTAAACTATAATTCTATTTGATAAAGGACTCAAAGATTTTAAGCACAATGACCAGTGTAATTCGCGCATCTGTCGGTAGAAGATTCAGATAAAGTAAGTTTAATTTCAATTCTAAAATAAAAGGTACTAGGTAGATTTTGAATGAATTAGAGTGGGTCCGTAGGTTTTTAATAACGGCCCTACGTTTTTTAATTTAAAGCTAAAATTTAGTAAAATTTCTGATGAAGTTGTGCCACGTGACAACCCTTCTAGCAACGTAGATCTGCCCTTTTGCACAAGAATCATATGGTTAATTATCTTTGTTGTATCATTTCAATTTATCTAACGTGTCCAAAACGACGATCTTTAATAACATATGCATTAAAATTATCTTGTAAAGGAATATATAGATAGATAGATAAAAGTCTACATATATAGATAGTACCATTGTAATTATTCGTATGTTTTAAGATTCTTTGTTGCCATTTTTTGCAAAAAAAAAACACGATGATCGACACAGATTCGTTTATAATACTACTACTGTAGTTTCTGTCTTTCTCCTTCCTTTCTTCTTTTATTTTTCGGATTATGTTAAAAAATATCTTGAAATTATTTGAAATGAATAAAAATGTTATTAGTTGATAGTTTGGTACAAAAATATCTTTAATGTTACTTAATGGGTCAAAAATGTCATTATTCAAATAAACATATTATTTCTAATTTTCTATTAAACACATTCTTTTCTTAATGATGATTTTTTTAATTAGAAAATCTTTAGGGAAAAGGCATAAATTCACTCCTCGAAAAGTCAGTTACACGCTTAAATTATCACGGCAAAAGATAAGATCGACGGAATAGCAGTGGTGGTTGGAATGTACGTGAAGGGGTGGGGGACATGGATAGCAAATTAAATCAAAGCTATTACCCAATACGGTTTCATCCCACTTGTCATCATCACCGTGTAAAATTGATAATTTTGATATATGGGGGTGGGGAGCAATTAACTTTTCGTGGTAATAATTGTTTGAGAATTAAGGGGGTTGACTCTTCAATGTTTTGATGCTAATGGGTTGTAAAATTTAGATTAGCAAATTACCTTTTTTGGTGAATCAGTGGGAAATTAGCGGAGAATTCTCAAGTAATGATGAAATTGAGTGAGAAATTGTAGAGTTGTGATAAGAAAAAAATAAAGAAGAAGATAAGAGAAGATGAGCACAAAGAAGGGGAATAGAGGGGGTGGGGGTCTATTTTATTTTTTTATTTAATTTTATTTCCACGTCAATTCTGGGTGGTATTAGTTACACTTTTAACAAGAATAAGTGTGTAATAGATCGTCATGATATTTCAAGCGTGTAACTGATTTTTCGGGACAAGTTGAAGGGTGAATTTAATGAGGCCTTTTTGACCTATTAAATAACAATAAGAGCATTTTTTGACAAAACTATTGAAAACAAAAACATTTTTCGACCAAACTATCAACTAAGTACATTTTTATTCATTTAACATAGTTTAATGGTATTTTTGACTCTTTTCCGTTTATCTCTTTTAATCGAATAATTGTAATTTTGTAGAACTTTACGAGAAAATCATTTTTTGGTTTTTTCACGTTTATCTCCTCAAGGTAAATAAAGAAACAAGGACCAATAAATTAAACAATGATTAATTAATTAAATGTATTACAATTTGATCAAGAGCTTTTTGGCGACATAAATTTAATTAAAATGTGTGAAATGAATAACAAAAGTACATACCTTGATTAATTTCTAGTGGATGCAGACAAAATTTTGGAAAAAAAATAATAGAAAACACAAACAAAATATTTTTGGTACTGCTCATGACATCTTGATCAACCCTTGACGAACGTAACAAAAGTTACTCGATATTTGTGTCGGTGATATCTATTAATAGTAGGCGGGTGCCCTATAGAGTGGTAGTAGGTAATACCCATTATTGCTATCAAGTTGAGCACGGATAGAAATTGTTGAGAGTATGTGAAGAGACCATTCCCATAAATTAGAAATCCAATTAGAACAAGACATGAATAATAATGAAGAAAATAAAATAATAATGAAGAAAATAACACTTGTGTGACTATAACAAAGATATTAATGAACTTGGAAAAAGTTCCAAATTGTATTTCTATACTTATAGGACGATTAGAATAATTAGTCATGTGGATTATGCTAATAGAAATGATAGAGAAAATAAAGGAAAGTGAAATAAGTAAAAGAATCTTATTTATGAGTATGATAAAACTAAATAATATTGGATCAGAATCATAATATAATAATATATGGAAAGGATCCCAATCAGAAGAAGTGGATTTGAAGATGTCAATTGGACTTTGTTCATTTTAGACACCTTATGTAGGGTCGTTGTGTCATTTTAACAATCACCCAAATATACAAGTGTGTGTAATACACTTGCTGTCAAAGTGACGAATCAAACAAAGACATGTGGTATATATATAAAAATAATAATCAAATAATGACTTTTGAGTAGAAAAAAAATGGCCATAAATTTGATGACATGTGGCATTTTAAAATCAAAAAATATTTTCTTTTAAAGAAAAAATCATCACCCCATGCCCAACCCAGTCGTCTTCGATCCGGAACCTAAATAAGTCATAAAAAGATAAAAGTGACCAAAATAAGCCACTATTCTAGTAAGTAACTAAAATAGGCTTAGTGGAAGAAAAAATTTTGTTTTATGCAATATTCCAAACGTTTTCCGTTAGTCTCATAACGTGTATATTTTAATATATAACGGATCTATTTTTTACACCTTGTAAAACGGAACTATTTCTTACACTTTGTAAACTGTAAGTTTTTCTTACACTTTGTAAAGTGGAAGTTTTTCTTACACTTTATAAAGTGGAAAAAAAAAATTGTTTTACAAAGGAATATTTTTCACGTTTTGCATTAAATTGTATCTCTTTATGAAGTTTTTGCAGTGTTTGTCATACAATTATATTGATTTGACATATCATAAAAACGGAAAAAATTATTACATTATGTATTTTTATTTTTTTATTTTGAAAACTCCTCCAAGCTCTATTTAAGGACACCTTCAACATCTTTAGTCTTCTATTTTTCAAGATTTTGATTTTTTAGTGTGAGGTCGCTTCAATTGTCGGATTGGGACCATCAAATTAACATCTTCGAAGTGAAAAAACGTTTGGAAGATGAAGTGAACCATGAAAGTGAAAGGGGAGAAAAATAAAGTGAAAAGGTAAAGTAACTTTTCTTAAAGTACTATAAATCACAATAACTAATAATTTAAAATATTTTTAAAATCATATAAAAATTTCAATAACTTCTCAAGTTCCATAATACCACATAAATTAAGATAAAAAATTAAGAGGAACTTTCGTATATAGCCACTAAAAAATAGCCTAATTACACTCCATAGCTATAGTTTGCTAATTACGATTCGTAGCTACATATTATAGGGAGGAGAGTGGCGAGCGAGACTGGGAGAGGGAGGAGAGAGGCGAGCGAGAGAGGGCAGAGAGTGGGAGAGAGGTGAATTGTATATGTATATCAGTTAGATAATTATATATGATACATATGTATTTGTATATTCTGGCGAGAGAGATTGGGAAAGGGAGGAGAGAGGCGAGCGAGATTGGGAGAGGGAGGAGAGAGGCGAGCGAGATTGGGAGAGGGAGGAGAGAGGCGAGCGAGAGAGGACAATAATTTGTATAATTCGCATCTCGTTTGTATAATTCGCAGGTACGTTTGTATAATTCACGTGTTTTTGTATAATTGGGTAATATAAAGTCTGGATATACAAATATAATAAAACTCGAAATAACGAATTGATACAAATATAAACGTATGAACTTTAAACAATTATACAAAATATATTATACAAATTACATTATATAAATTATATTATACAAAATCCAAAAACTACACGTTTATACAAACTTTAAAAAGTTATACACAAAAAAATTGAATGTATATGATGACAAAACTGAAAAACCAAAGGAAATCATCGTCATATATAAATACAAACAATCGTATACAAATACAAATCAAATAAAGAATTGTTAGCTGTGAATTATACAAATATGGCGAATTATATATATATAAACGTGGTTAATTATACAAACTCGAAGTCAGTCCACGTAATTAATGTATAATGTTAGTCGCGAGTGGTAATTATATCAAACTATAGCTATGATGAGTAATTAAGTAGTATAAGTTTGCTTAACCGCGTAATTTTCCTAAAAATTAATATATATTGAGTCTCGTGCTGACACGAGGTCCTATATCTAGTATGTATATATATATATATATATATATATATATATATATATTCATAAATGCCTACCTCCTTTACGAGGTTGAATTCATCGGTAGTCATTTAATGTTAATACCAATCTTGTGGCCTTAACAATGCAATTAAAATGTTGCAAAAAATAAATAAAGTGATAATTCTTTTTTAAACAGGCTAAAAAAAAAATAGACCATTCTTTTTTTTAAACAAAGAAAGGATAATGTTATCGATGACCATATGTGTATTGCCACTAGTCAGATGATTCATAGCTAACAAATCGGCATAGGTAACAATCTATGGTTATTCAAAATTTCACATCACAACTATAAATCAAGACATACAATTCATCGATAATCTAATCGCACGCAAGAAGGTATTGAGATTAATATTTATTATTAATGTAAAGGTAAAGTAATAAATTACTATACTTTTAATAGATTATCGGTTTACTTAATAACTCAATATTAAAAAATCAAATCGAATTGATAATTCGATATTTTTTTTTATAAAGTCATTAAAAACTTGTTAATTCAATAACCCAATAACAATAAAGCCATTAAACATTTTTTTCGACTCGATTTATCAGTCGATTCAATTAGTCTCTTTTTTAGTTATTTACAAAGATAATATAGGAAATTATATATAAAAAAAATGATTTTAATTAATAATAAAAAACAACATTGAATACAAGTCCTTTATTACTTCTTTTCTATGAAATTTCATACAACTGTTTCTTCCAACCAGCTCGGATTTGTGATATTCAACTAGTAGTGTTGTTACTTCATCAACCCATCACACAATTAATTCTCTTCTCATCTATACAACTAATAATAACTAATAAAAGCAAATTCAAAATTTTATAGATTCCTATTATTTTATTTTTATTGTTGTTGGGGTGGAATTTTATATTTGTTTCCATCTCTATTTTTCTAACGAAAAATTATGTTGTTGGCAAAAAGCAATTTAATTATAGGGTTGCTATGGGGACATACATAATTTGGACATTTCCATGCACAAGATTCTTGTACGTAATCTTTTCTGTATCGTTCCAATTTATCAGTTGTGTCCAAAAAAACAACCTTTAACATATGCATTACAATTATAGCATGTAAAGGGAGGGAGGGATTGATAAAAAGTGCATGACCTCACACTATCTATCAGCAGCAGGTTTGGCAATGATAAAATCACTCTGCAATAGGAGGGTGGAACCCTCTTTACGCGACGTGATACACTTAGCATATTATCATCAGCTCAAATTTCCTGTACTCTAAAATAAGACCTAAACTTGAACAACATTTCACACATCGAATTAGCTAGAGAAAAAAAGAAAAAAACGAACTACATTTCCTAGTGTTATGTAGCAACTTCATCAACTTCAGAATGGAACACGAAACTAGGAAAAGTAGTTGTAATATCCCTGCAGAAAACAGAAATCTCATCAGACGATAACACAACATCAGCCAACGTATTTCTGATAATATCAGTGGAGAAACTATGGTTGTTACCTTAGATAGGGAAGTGTCATTATCTTTAGTAGTGAAGGGTTTTGGCTCACAAAAATCTGCCATTCGGATTTGTCAATCTTTCCATCCTGATTTGAGTCTGCTTCCACAAAAGTCTACATATAGAGGTAACAATCTATGGTTATTCAAAATGCCATGAGAAAGATAAAAGATAGGAAACAGTTCCGTGAATGAAAACTGCCCTCTCCTGGTAAAGCAAAATGAATTGGTCTCTTAACCTCAGGGCCCTCTTCTTAGACAGAACGATAAGAGGTTTCTATGGCTGTGTCTAGGACAGTGGAAGTTTAACGAGTAATTTTGTAAATTACCTTATCAAGTATACTCTCTATGGTCTCATCAGCCAACTTCATCTCAGACTCGCATAAAAGTGCAATCAACATTTGTTTAACCTGCCAATTTTTTTGCAGATAATTAAAAAAAACTGTACACATCAAACTAGAAAGAAAAGTTAATTATAGCATCGTATGATCTTGGCATAACCCTTCATCAACCTTAGAAGGTAAAAGTAAATAGACCAAAAACCTACTGCTTCAGAGTCCCTAGATAGCTGCAAAGAATTTCGAGAGAAGGGTGGGAATGCTACTGATTGTATTTAGGCGAACAAGCCACTCAGTAAATACAAGTGTTAAATGGATGGAAATGCCTCAGTAAAGTCTTGTACAAAAGTTTTTCAATTCCTTTTTTGATAAGTGCATCTCGTATGAGTGATATTACAACCTAAATTAAGGCAGAAAGCAACTGAAAAATAGACCTGGAAGGGAAGAGTAAATATAGAATGGTATTCTATTCCTAGAAAGAAAAAATCAAGTTGCCCTCTGATACTATCATCGCCTCTGTGTCAGTTAAAGTTTCTCACATTAGTCAAGGGTGTCAATTGTAGTTTCTTTATAAGGTTTGGGGCTAGTTTAGTGGCTGCAGTTAGCCCTAAGGCCCGAATTAAGTTTCTTAATATGGTATCAGAACATGCAAGGTCCCAAGATGTCTCACTTTCAAGTTTCTTAATATGGTATCAGAACATGTTCAATTATGTGCTAGCGCGGGATAATCCTTCACTGAAGGATTGTCCACCTTCTCTAGCCTCTCTACCAAACTGTTTTGAAATTGGTAACATGCCTCTTTACCATACCCTTAGAAAGTGACAACGGATAACTTCCATTACTAAATGGAAGAACTTTTCAAACTAGTTGATAGTTGTTCCCTGGTTGCACCCCACAATGGGTTCTAATTTATTAAATCACATGTTTCTGTTTTTGGAACATCACATGTAGACTTTTTTGGGGGAGAATCACTCGACGAGGGGCCTCCCCTGTGAGGTCAGGTGATGGTCAACAACTCAGGCAGGAAATGTTGAAAAGCGGCTAACGATGCAGACTCGCATATTAATTGAGGACATAAGTTGCCATATCTTTTATATAGTCTTGGGCAACTTCACTTGAGCCAGCTTTCCGGGTTGAGTTAGGTTCAAGGTCTATTTCTCTTAACAGCTTCATACTCATTTTCTGGTGGAAAAGGGACAAGTGAGTTGTATTCAACCCTATGTTTGGTCATAAAATATCTTAAAGTGATCGTCCATGGTTAAAAGTGCAAAAAGAAAAGAAGAATTTTGGCTTACTGTAAGAAAAAAATTGGGGTTAGGTGAAGGGGAAATGGGGGAGGGGATTACAAGGTGGGGAATCGAACCCTCACCAACAAGGTGTAAGTTGAGATAGCCAACCAACTAACTGAGCTACTAAGATTCCCCAATTTTTGGCTTTTTAACTATCAACTGCAGAAAATTTGGGGAGCATTCATTATGCTCTCTAGACAGAATAAGATGAAAGGGATCTTATTCGTGTCGGCGGACAGCACTACATTCAGTCCCACAAAGAAATTAGGCAACATGACAGATACAACTCCAACTCTTCAGCAAGTCGAACAATAATGAGATGCTTATATAAAGTTGCTTTTCCACAGAGAAAAAAGAGAAAGTATGTAAGGAAAGAATACCTCTTGCCTCTCAATGAACCCTGTGCCATCTAGATCATAAAGCTTAAATGAAACTGCATGGCAGAGAAAATTTGAGTTTCAATAAGACTACTTTTATGCTAATAATGCATTAAATTGAACAAGTCAAACCGGCAAATATATATTAATCTTTTCTTTAACTTACAATTGACTTTCTCTTCTTGTGGGGCATTTGGGTGGAAGACATGAAGTCCCTTCACGAAATCACCAAAATCAATGACCCCTTTTTGCTTCACATCAAAGAGATCAAAAATCTACGAGCAGAGAGTTCCAAAGGAAAATTAAAATCCCATAATTCAATAAAATTTAGTAGCTGTTCATACAAAATATACATTAACATAATATGTTGCCAACTCTGCATGTGATCCTATAATCACCAGAATTTGGATATCAGCTGTTGTTATAACTTATATACATTATGTATACCTGAACAACTGTAATCTAGGATGCTAAAAGTCTCATAGAGAGCTAATCAACCAGTATTTTATCAAAACATACTGAAGCAAAGAATCAATGAAGCATCCTACCCGATTGGCAAAAAGGTTTTCTTTCTTTCTGTTCTTGAATAAAGCCAACTGAAATTCTTCCTGCACATCCACCATGATTTTTCAACGTATAAGAAAAAGTATGTTTATATTTTGATAATTAATCATCAAAAGTAAATATATAATACATGTTCAGTAATATCACAGTTACATTGTTTCAAGGAAAACTGCACTAGATCACATAATGCTGAATTTGCAGTAAGCCAAAAGATTTGCAAACAAAGCTATAATATGATGCTTCAGCCAAACAAAGCTATATATGATGCTTCAGCCATGTCCCCGACCCCGAAAGCATAGCATAGTGGTTGAGGCATGGACACAAAAACTTGGGAGGTCCCAGGTTCAAATCCTACTAGGTGTGACTTGTGAGCCCACTTGCTCCACTCTTGGTGGGCAGAATTATGCTAGTAACATGTGGGCCAGACAGGGTATCCAATTAATTAGTCGAGGTATGCAAAAACTGACCTACCATACTGGATGTGAGCCCACCTGCTCCAATCTTGCTGGGCAGAATTATGTTAGTAACATGAGCTTGTGGGCTAGACAGGGTGTCCAATTAATTAGTCAAGGTATGCAAAAACTGACCCAAAAACCGCCAATATAAATGACGCTTCAGTCTACTACAACCATGCAGTTTAAGCAAATATTTTACGACTTCCAAGGATCCTTCTTTTTTTAATAGCAATGGAATTCGAGTAGACTTTTGCATATCTTTGATTAATCAATTGTATACGTGCTACTTCCCACCAATAGAGGTACAATTTCTTAGGACCTTAAGGTGTATACTATGAGAGACCACATGAAACTCAACATCTAGGAAAAGAAAATCATATTTATCTTTTTTATTTAAAAGGAAAAATTAAGTAATAATATAACAACGTTTCACTATTTATACAATCAGATTGCCTCCAAAGCGAACTGCGCTACATTATGTAGTGCTGAATTTGTAGTAAGCTGAAAGACAGGCAAACAAAGCCCGAGTATGAAAGTTCAGCTGTCTACTGCACTACGGTTTTAGCAAATACCTTTTCAAGAACCCCAAGTGTGGGTTGTGACAGAAACTAAGAACTAACTTTTACCTCATGCCCGGGAAAAATGACAATAAGAGACAACAGGACTACCATTTAGACATTGCCAAGGAAACTTTCTCAATGCTTTTCCATCTAGAAATGTTTGTTCTAGAATACCCGTAAATAGCAAATGCATTTCAATTTATTGTCACCAATCCAAAAATTCTCCAAAACCTACCCCCTTCCGGTGATCAACTATAAATTACAAAGACGGAAAAGAAAAAAGAAAACGGTGTAACAGTGACCACCTGATGATTAGAGACACAGAAATCACATGCCTAGTCATGAAAGTAAATAAGTAATAATCGTGAAACTCTGTGAAAGGATGCACCAGGATTGACTAAACACCACCAACCAGACGAGATTCACCAGTTTAGCAGAATTACCTTGCTTATTAGCCCATCATCAATTACCGAACTACTAATACTCTTGAACAGCTCAAACAATGCTTCAACTTCACTAACACTAACTGCAAAAGCAGAAAACAAGAGAAAGTCAAACAAATAAATGAAAGGAATGAAAGGGTTGGATACTAGAAAGGAATCCCAGTTGTGTAAGCAGACTACACGCTACAACTGTCTAATGTTTTAACTCTCAGACTTTAGGCAATTAAAATTTAAAACCAACAAGGGGAAAAAAATTGAAATTATATGGTAGGGAAAACTAGAGCCCACACTGGAAGATTGTAAGCCTAATACCTTTTGGTTCTATTTCTTAGTACTACACAGGAAATCTTTTGCATAGATCACAAGACATCCGTGTTTATGTTTTAGGTGAAATCTCATTCAAAATTTTCATCTTTCTAAGTCGATTATGTTGCTTCTTCTTTCATATATCATCAAGCTCACAAACTCATCTCACATTACACGGAAATAAACACCTCAAGGCTCAAGCTATTGTAGAGCTCTAAGATAGGAGAACACTATAATAATCACGCCTCCTCCAATACGAGGAGGAAACTACAGACGCTCCAAACAACGCATAAACAAAGTATATGGTTTTAGCACCTCAAAAATGGAGAGGAAACTCGATATCATTACTTAGACTTCTCTTCAGAAACACACTGTTTTTTCATTGAATCGCTTTATTCACAAAACAAGTTCAAAATGTATCACATAATATGTACACACTTAAAGCATCTATTAATAACTTACACGCTGTTTGGGATGCAAGGGCTATAGGATCTTCGTGTCCACGGAACTGCTTTTTCACCTTAGAATTAAAGCAGCCCATTTACTGGAGAATGGTGACTGAAGAAGAAGCGTGACTAGACAAGCGCCTAGAAACCAGCTTCGCTACAATAGATCATCAAAACCATCTTATAACCTTTCAAATTACATGAAGCAAATTCACAAACCAATGTACAAAACAATTAGTACATTAACTCAGGCAAATCCAATATGACCTATCTCTCCACAACAAAAGATAGAAAAAGAACCAATACAAATCAATTCCATACATATCTTACATAAGAAGTAACTGAACTGTGGACAAATGTTGTATACTATACAAGCTCATATTTTTCTCACTTCCGCAACCTCATTGATACCTCATAAAGATCCGAGTTTTAGCAATGAATTGTTTTTTAAGCAGCAAAATTAGTAATTTCTCAAAAATCATCACCCACCTAAGAACATGGCAAACTAAATCCGAAAGGAAAGATAACAAAAAACAACAACTGGAGACTAAGAATAATTACTAACAACTAAAACCTGTTCCTAGTGACAAGAATCAAACAGTGGACTTAAGCAATAAAAAGTTAAAATAACAACAACATACCCCGTGTAATCTCACAACGTACAAAACAATTACTCCCTCAGTTTCAATTTATGTCTTACTTTCCTTTTCAGTCTGTTCAAAAAAGAATCGTTCTTTTCTTCTTTTTGAAATTTCCACGCAACATGTGTAAAACAACAAGACTAAAGGACATTTGAATACATTCTACATATGTTTAGTCTAACCCCACAAGATTCAAAAGTCTTTTTAACCCGAACCACCCACCCACCCACACCCACACAAACCACTCCACCATCACCACCAAGAGGGTCACCAAAACACTCCCAAGTGAAATTTCAAGAAAACCTATACTTAAATTCTTAATACCAAAAGCAAAGATCAAAACTTTAACATGTGAAAGCTTCAATTTTGATCTCAAATCCAAAAAGGGGTCATAAATTTCAGTACTTCCCATCGTTTCTCTCGCTCAATCACATCACTAACCTTAATTTTTCCCCAAAAAAAAGAATGTAACCCTCAGAAATCCATATACCCAAAACAAACATTATACAAAAAAATCGGAAAAAAAAAGAAGAAGATGAAAGTTGGAAACATACCAAACAAAAAGATGCAAACTTTCAAAGAGGTTTTGATAAATCCATGAATAAATGTGTGTGTATATATGTAATCTATATGTACACACACATGTACACCGGTGATATGATCAACGGCTGTGATTGGTTCTCAGAGAAAAAAAGTTGTTCTTTTGAAGAAGAAGAAGCTGAGAGAGACTGAAAGAGAGAGAGATTGAAGAGCAGAAGAGAAGAAAAGAGGGACAATGAAATAGACACTAGTGGAGGTACGTGATAACACGCGCATCTATAAGAGAGTGGAATTAATATTGATTTTCCACGTGGACAATTTGTCCTTTTTCTTTCTTTCTTTTTGTTCTCAGTGGATATTTGAAGCCCGCATTGAAGCCCAATTAAATCAAGATCGCATACTATAGGGCCCATTTTTTTTGTTCTTAGTCGATATTCAAAGCCTGCATTGAAGCCCGATTAAATTAAAATCGCCTACTAAAAGACTTATTCGAGGAATGACGCTTTCAATAGAATTTTTTTCGTATTCAAGATTCGAACCTGAAATCTCTACGGAGCTTTAGGTATATGGAAGAAAATACTTGATAAAAATTTAGAAAAAGTAGAATCTCTATTGATTCAAAATCTTGACGCGTGTAAGGAAAAGTGTTTATAAAATAATTTTATTTTAAAAAAATCTATAATTAAAGAAGGATGAATTACTACTCCCTTTGTTCACGGAATTAGAAAAAGGAAATTTTAAAAAAAATTATAGTTTAAAATAAGTTATCTATAAATTATTTCATGATAAAATAGATATTAATTAAATTGTTGTAAAAATCGAACCGATCAATAAATCAAATAAAAAAAAGTGTTATTGACTTATTGATATTGGGATATTAGGTTAACAGTAATTTAATGGTTTTATTAAAAAAATTATTGGGTTATCGATTCGATATTGATTTTTTAGTATTGGGTTAATTGATAACTCATTAAAAATATAATAATTTACTATTTTAATTTTTAGTCATACATAAATATCAAACAAAAAATATTAATATAATCATTATATTAGATTATAACTATAAGGATCTTACACAATTGTATTTACCCTTTAGGTTTTAGTCTTACTTTAGTCTTTAGGTTCACAACATCAAAACCTAAAGAACTAAGAACAACGACGGCTAGGGTTTGCAACGACGACGACAAGGGTTAGGCAACAGCTAGGGTTGTGAATTGTGAGTATTTGCTATACTTTTACTATATTAAGCATAATTTTTGCACTCAATGAGTAATTTGATTTCTCTCTTTTTTATTTCACGTCAAATTGTTAGACAACTCATATATTTGTTTTGAAAGCATTTTCTTATTGTTTAAATCGAAAATCGAACAGTTAAAGACCGAAAACCGATAAAACGATAACAAATATCTTATTGGTTTGGTAATCAGTTTAGCAAATTTAAAAATCAAAAACTGATAATTTTATTTGGTAGTTCATTCAATTACCACTTAGTTTTATTTTATTTGACTCCTATTTTTTTTTTATTATATTCAACTATCACATTATTTTATTATTGTTATTGTTTCTCCTTTGTAAAATTTATATTGCTTTTCTTTTTGACCGTTATGTTTTCTCCTTTATTTATTTATTTTTTATTTTTACTTAGATTTGATGTATCGATGATCTTACGGAAACAACATCTCTACCTCCGTGAGATTCTGTTAAGATCTGCATACATTTTACCTTTTCCATATCTCACTTTATAGGATTTCACTAGGTATATATATATTGTCGTTGTAATTTAACAAATCAAGAATTAATTTTTCTCTCATCCTACCTTTAATATTAAATAACCACATATAAAGTAATATTAATAATATTTAGAATTTCAAAACATGGTTAGTTTAGTATATATCATCTCTACCTAATATTTCTTCAGAAATGTGTCAGATCAATCAGGTTCAAGTAATATGAAATTAAAGAAATAATTATTGCCAATATTTAGTAGGAAATGGTGAGATACCGACAATTTGGTAAAGAAAAGAGAGATACTGAGAATTAATTGAATTTACACCTATATCAATGGTTTAATTAATTATTATTTTTTGAATAAATTGGTGGTATTTCACCTATGATTGTGCCATGAAATCACCAATTAACATGTTGGTGTATGGTCAATTTTTAATAAACAAGAACAAGAATCCTTGCTTCAAAAAAAGCATAAAGATAAAGTGCATAAATAATTTATTTCCACCACACATTTACTTTTGTAGCATGAAATTAATTAAGCCTTTCTAGTGAAGCAACTACCAATTACTTGATTTTTATTTCATCAATATTATTGAAAAGTTTACAAATCAAATACAAAGAGAGACGCAATTTACAAATTACATTTTAGGATTTTTTATTTTTTAAAATTTAAAGGCATCTTTGTATTAAAACTTGAAAAAGGTTACATACTAGTAGGAACGCCTTCCCAATCTATTTTGAGGGCGGACATGGCAGACCCTATAAAAATTTGCAATCACAAATGTGAAGTAATGGAAAAAGTTAAAATAAAGACATGAACTCTTCTTCTTACGGGGGTTCAAAGACTATTTCCTTGTCCTGTAAGTTTCTGATTCTAAATGATGCAACTTCCATTATGTCCAGCTGAAGCAAGCCTCTCACAAATCTTGGCAGACTCTCAAAGCTTGTGTAGACAATGCACCCTTGATGATCATGACTAATCGATGCTAGCTTGTCTGTCACTCTATTTGCCTCTCTATAACAGTGCTGTATCGTTATTCTTCTTCTCTTGATCTCTCTTTTTATCGCTTCTACCTCCATCTGCATGTTCCATGGTGTGCTTGTTTTCCCTGTCGTACTTGTTACTAGTAGCATAGAGTCAACCTCCGCTATTACATTTTGCAAGCCCTCCACTTCTGCTAGATCCAGACCATATTGGAGTGCTCTACATTCTGCCCAATTATTTGTTCCTCCCCCGAGGTATATCGAGAAGGCGACTAGAATCTTACCCTCACTGCTTCTGATGACTCCACCTGCCCCACACATCCCTTCTCTGCAGCTTCCATCCGTGTTGATTTTGTAAGATTGATTTGGTGGCTTGTTCCATTTAATTATTTTTGTTTTCGTGTGTACCAAAGGCTTGTCAATAACATTGTGTAGGAATTCTCATGAGGCTTGCAATTTGATTTTTCCATACTTTTGTTCTGTGAGACCAATCAGATCATGCATTATTGCTCTTTTGGACTTGTATATTGATGACTTCTCTGAACCATATCTTGTTGCACATCTGGATCTCCACAGTTCCCACATAATAAGGATAGGTATGATCCTTACCATGAAAGATCACACTCTATTCCACATTTTATGTGCCCACCATTTAATCAACATTTGTCTAAGATTTAGTCCTCTTATTTGAACTCCAAATAGACCTGCAAAGTTGCTCCATATATCTTTTGCAAAATTCCCAGAACAAAATAAATGTTCATTAGATTCTAATTCCAGAACTGGTGGTGTGCAACAATAACACTTTGCCTCTAGATTTCTGCCAAATCTGGCAGTCTTAGTATCTGTGGGAAGTCTGTCATGTAGTGCTCTCCATGTTATAAATGACTTCTTGAAAGGAGCCATTTTATGCCAAATTTTGGAATCTATATCAGAAATCTCCCTTTTTTTCCGTAATTGATCCCAAGCTGAGGCTACTGTGAAGGAACCTATACTCGTTGCTGTCCAAATTGCTCTGTCTTGTACCTCATGTGTTAAATATATCTGATGTTGGTTCAAAATTTCTTCCACCTCTGTTGGTATGCCCATCTCTCTAAAGTCATTCCACACTCCATTTGTTGTCACTTCTTTCAACAATACATCAGTAGAGTTTATGTCACCCTCCATCAGGTTGATAAGAGATCCCTGTTTTGTCCAATTGTCATACCAAAAAGATATGTTGCCTTCTCCTGGTATCCACAATATATGCTCCTTTGCTTCTGTTCTAATGCTGCACAAAACTTTCCAGAAAAGTGATTGCCCAGGCTTCCAAGTTACTGCTAGAGGGTGTGAGTTTTTAAAATATTTTGCTTCCATAAAATCTCTCCATAATGAGTTCCCAGTACGTAGATTCCACCATGCTCTCGCATTGAAGGCTTCGCATACATCTCGAAAATTCCTGAATTGTGTTCCCCCTTCCTTATACGGATAGCATAATGAGTTCCATGCCACCCAGTGGTGTCTTTCATTATGCTCTCCAAAAGAATACTGCCAAAAATTTATCCAGGTGCTTGAACACACCTTTTGGTGGATTAATGGTTGACAATAGGTGAATTGGGATTGACTGTAATACATGTCTTACCAGTATAGCTTTTCCTCCGGGCGAATGGAGTTTGTTCTGCCACCCCTTTATTCTGCTAGTAACCTTATTAATGATGTCTGCGTAATAAGCCAACCTTTGCCTTCCTACTATCAGTGGGCACCCCAGATATTTTACTGGAAAGTGTTTATGCTGCATCCCTGTACATCTCGCAATTTTGTGCTTAATCCAGATTGGGGTTCCTGAGGCTATCATAAAACAACTCGTCTTTGTTTATTTTTTACCCCGATGTTGCTTCATATGTTGCCAAGACCTTCATGATAAGCTTCATAGTCTTTTTTTGACTACTCATAAATATCATCACGTCATCTGCGAAAGCCAGGTGGTTAATTTGTGGTCCGAAATTATTCATGTGGAATCCTTTATATCTTCTCATTTCCTGAATATTTGTTAACATGATGGATAACAACTCTGCACTGAGTACAAATAATGATGGTGAGATTGGATCGCCCTGCCTCAAGCCATTTTCTCCTTTAAAGAAGTCATATCTCTGTCCATTCACTATTAAGGAGTACCCGTTATTTGAGATATCTCTGCAGATCAGGTCAATCCACCCTTCTGAGAAGCCAAACTTCCTCATCAGCTCATATAAATAAGGCTAAGCCACTCTATCATAGGCCTTGGCCATATCCAATTTCAATACCACATTATCCCCTTTCTTCGGATTTTTGATGCCTTTGATGAGTTCTTGTGCCAACATGATGTTCTCTGAAATCATTCTCCCTTTTATGAACCCTGATTGGTTAGTTGAGATTAGCTTTGGGAGTAGCTTGGCCAGTCTCGCATTCAACAGTTTTGACAAGATTTTGCTGGATACATTACATAAACTAATCGGTCTGAGATCTGTCAAATGTTGAGGGAACTCCACTTTTGGTAACATCACAATACAAGTATGGGTAAAGAATTTTGGTATGTTAGCACCTTCAAAGAATGATTTGACTGCTGCATACACATCCTCTGCCACCACTTCCCAGCAAGTTTGGTAAAATAGTGCATTTAGCCCATCTGGTCCTGGTGCACTCTCCGGATTGATCCCAAATACACTGTCTCTCACCTCGTCCAGTGTTGGAATAGCTGTAAGCATATCGTTATCCTCTATTGAAACCTTTGGACGAATGCAATCTAGTGGAGAGTAGTCTTCTGATGCTTCTTTATATCCAAATATTTTCTGAAAGTATTGAGTTGTTGTCTCTGCTATCTCTTCATTCCCTTCACGCCAAACTCCATCTTCATCCTGTATTTTCTGAATGTTGAGTTTCCTTCTTCTCTCTTTTATCACACTATGAAAATATGCAGTGTTTTTGTCCCCGTCTTTCAACCAATTTGCCTTGGCTTTTTGCCTTAGTACTGAATCTTGTAGTTTTAAGAATTGAACATATTCAGCTTTTTTCTTATTAACTAGTGCTCGTATTTCTGGATTGCTATCTCTAGATTGAATATCCTCTAAGTCTGCAATTTCCTGCTCCAGCTTTTTCGGTGCATCATAGATATCCCCAAATGCATGTTTGGACCATTCACTAAGTTTTTTGCAAGCTTTTTTAAGCTTCTGATGCAGCCTCCACATAGCGTTTCCTGTTACTTCTTCCCCCCAGATTTCTTTCACAACTGTTATGAAGTCCTTGTGTTCTACCCAAAAATCCAAGAATTTAAAGTATCTTGGTCCCAAGATATCATTCTTTTTCATAGAGATCAGCAATAGAGCATGGTCGGAGCTTGTTCTGGCTAAGTGTTGTACTGTAGTATCACCCATGACTTCTTCCCATTCTTCATTAATCAACATCCTGTCTAGTCGCATCCATATAGTTTTTGGAAAGCCTCTATTATCACTCCACGTAAACTTGTTCCCATAGAATCCTGCATCTTTCACTCTACAGTCATCTATACAAGTTTGAAAATCAAAGCTCTTTTCAAGTCTATGTGGTTTGCCTCCATGTTTCTCATCTGCAGCAAGTATTGTATTAAAGTCACCTATCACCCCCACGGGCCCTGCACCACTGCTGCCCATCTTCTTAAATTATCCCATAATTGCATTCGCTGACCAGGAGTGGATTTAGCATATACTATAGTGAAGTGGATAGGTACCGGACTGGATTGAGTTAGAGCTTTGCATGTTACTTGTTGCTCAGTGTCATCCAAAATGTGGACATCCAGATCGTCCGTCCAAAACAACCAAATTTTGTTATTACAATTGGAATAACACTGTTGGGTGCCTAATTTCAATTTGTATCTTTGGATTTTTGTTGCTCTAACCATTGGTTCTTGGATAGCAATAAAAGGAAGAGTTTTAATGGATTTGAGTCTAACTGAAGCTTTTTGGGAATTCATTCCCTTAATATTCCATGATAATGTGTTAAACATTGGAAACATTAGGGTTGATTTCCTTTGTCATCTTCTTGTTCTTCCTTGTAGCACTTAGTGATGTTTCTCTCTGGATACCACATGTACTTGATGTACCTCTTGGTGAGAGGTTGTTATTTTGTGTCACCTTATCTTGATCACTTGATCGAGTTGTTGCGCTAATCTCAAAATCAAGGGCTCTTTGCGGTCTTCTCATGTTCTCATCATCTGACTTGTCTGTCTCATCTTCATCTTTGTTGAAGTCCATTTCTATGTCCTGAGTTTCTGGAATTGTATCAGTGTTCCAATCTTGCTCCGTGTGCCCTTGGTTATCCTTAATTAGAGGCAAAATCGTATGTTGAATAGGTGAACCCTCCTGTGTAATCTCTTGCACTTCAATGGCCATGGATGAGTTCAATCCTTTTCTGCTCTTGTCCCCCTTTATTTCCACATTACATAGCTTCAAAGTAGGGAAGTGAGTATCCTTTTCCATTTTATTGCCCTCGGTCAATGCTGGTAGGTTCTGATGTAGAATTTTGGATACAAACTTCTTCCTTTTGTCATTCTTGACATGCTTCTCATGAACATTAACTAGTCCCTTCTCCACATTGAGTATATGGTCTTCCAAGTGATCCGTTCTCAGGCCGTGTTAGGTCTATCTCCACTCGAGCCTTGGCTGTAGTTGGTCTAGTCCTAGCAAGTGTTGCCTTATCCAGTGCAATCAAGGGGTTCCAGAATCCTCTCCATTGCTGCCCAGTCACGGTAGGTCCGGCAATGTCACCCACACTGGGACCAAAGTTGATTCCATATCTGCCTTGAAGTTTCTGGTCCACCTCTGTACCCTCATGACCATTCCACAAATCCTCATAGACCGACGACTGTAGAATCTCTTGAAGTCATCTTCTTCCTAGAAATCGAGAAACACATGTCTCCAGTCATTTTCCCCAATCTTAATTGTACCTCGCATTGGGAATGTTCTCTTGAATTCATCTCTTAACCTGTCGATTTGGGGACGTGTGCGAGAGAATTTTCCCACTACCGTCATCTTGCACTTTTCTGCTAGTAGCGCATCCTCCTCCTTAGAGAAGATCACTTTGGCCCTTCCATTTAACAAGTTCATATTATCTTTTTTCCTCCTAGCGCTGCTGCAAAGTTCAGTTGAGGCTTTTCCCCATCGTGATTTGTTGGTATGGGATTGGATTGTTGTGGTTGTTGGTTGCCGGTGGTCCGATGGCTGGTTGAATTCGCCACCGCCGCCATTGAAGTTGAGTCCCTATTAATATGATACCTATGTCATGTTTTAGGATTTCAAATTTCAAATTTCAAATTAAATCGCAATTTGGGAATCGCCCAATTAAAATATCTCATTTGACAAGCTAAATTAGACGGTTGACCAAACCTTTTTTTATCTTTTAAATTGGACCCACGAATTTTTCCTCTGTCTATTCAACAAAAGAATATTCTTTGGACATTCAAATCTAAAAAAAGGGAAAAGTAGAAATACCAAAAACTCTTCATGAACTTTTGGTTATACCAAAGTTGGTAAAATTCTAAATTTTTTATTTAAAAAAAAACGTGGTCAACGGAAAAAAATGTAAAAGAGTGTCTTTTGAATTATTTGAAAGTTTAAATAATATATATTGTCGGTATAAAATAACTTTTATATTATCACTTTATCTTTATTTATTGAAATGATAACATATTTTATAATTGAAGATATCAAATTTCTCATTTTAAGAATGCTTATACCTATAGTAATATAATATAAAACTTAAATTTATTTAAAATTTACTAATTTGACTATCTAATAGACTTGTTAATTCCACGGTTTAGAAAGGGAGAGAAATAAGTGTGGGAATGGTTGGTTGTTGATGGTGGTTTTTTTCAATAAATCGGTAAATTTAAAATGCTACGTATATTAGGTGTATCATGATTCTTAAGTCTTAAGCAACAAGTTAAAAAAAGATGCATTAATTAATTAGTTGTTGAGCTAAATAGTGCCATGGATTTTAAATATTTTTTGGGTGTAAGATGTAATTTTATTCCATTGGTACTTTAAAAGCATGAAAAATGTTGGTTTTGAAAAAATAAGTTTAATATATTTGACAACTCCTCAAATTTGTCAACAAGTTTGTTTAGACATTTGAATTAAGATCTGTTTCGATTGAGAACCTGAACACATGACATGATGACAAAGTATTCACATTTGATTTTTTCGATTCAAATTTTGGAATTTTTTTTGCACATGTTCTCCTCCTCCTCTTTGTTTGGATTTGGTTAGTGTAGTGAATTATTATGTATAACTTACATAAATCACATAGTGTAAAGAGTAAATTACACCTATTCCTACTCTTTTTCTAATTACAATAATCCCTTAAAATTTGTACCTTCCGGATACATAAATCACCATCCAGATACATTAATTCTAATACAAGAAGAATCCATTTGTTGCGCTAAAAAAGGGGAACAAACTCTTTTATGTTGCGCTAAAAAAGGGGAACAAACTCTTTTCTGTTGCGCTTAAAAAGGAAAAGAAACGTAAAATTAAATATCAAATCCATAAATCACGCAATGCGTTGCACAATGTGTCATAAAAATTGAAATATAAGAGTTAAAAAGATAAATATCATAATTTGATACATAATAAAGTAGTCACTATTGTCATTGTTATGTATCGTGTACCTATTATTGGAACTGATACACAGTGCTCTAATTATAGAACATTATGATTTATATATCAAGATTATTATTGGATAATATATACATATACATAACCTTCTAAGTTGGATAAGACTGAACAAACATTAAAGATTGTAGATACATAACACACAATTGATTTGGTACTGTCTATATAGCCTTTTAAATTTGAATAGGATTGAAGATACATTGTAGAACTTTATACATATAAATAATACATTAGGTAGTGTTTATGTATCAAATACATTTATATTGAGCAGGATAACCACTACTCAAAGATTCAACAACATTGAGATTATGTATCAATACCTTAAATGTGAATATGATACATTGTATAAAACAAATGCTACTGTAGCCTTGATGTTTCGGAGTAGTGATAGCACTAATAAAGTCTAATTTAAAAATCAAAATAAATGATATATATTGAAAATTTGCAAGTTTGATAGTGATGGTCGTGCAGATCCAACCTTTCCCTCCTTTTTGGGGTGTTTTTCCAACTGTAGATTTAGAACTCGAGCATGCATCATTTTTCAACTTTTTCGCTCTCAAATTTTTCACGATTAATGAGTCGTTTCGTTGTTTATATCTATTTACATGAAAAAGATTATTTGTTTTAAATGATAATTCAAGAACTGGAAAGAAAAAAAATGATGAAGAAATAGTTCTACCTCTCTAGAAACTAGAAATCAATGAACTGGAGAGAGAATAAATTTGAAATTCAAAAATGGAGTGATGAAGGCAACTGCTGATCTGTGGGAGTGATTTCAGGCGTGAAAATAGGAACAAAGATCGTTGGGTTAGAGGGTTGTGAGTTATGTATTGAAAAAGGAGAGAAGGAAAGGAAAATAGGGATTTTTGTAATATTTTGAAATGATAGGGAATTTTAGAGAATATGGAAAGAAAGATTGTGTAGTTAGGTAATTTTTCCAATTATCTTAGGTTCATGGCCCATGGGCTTAACAAAACTCATTGATCTTATTGGGCCTTCTTATCTCGTGAAGGCCCTGTATTCTATTCATTGGGCCCAACACTTTTATGTTAGAGAATCCTTGACATCCAATTGTTTGTGATGTAGTTCGATGTTTTAAAAAGTGGAAGCGTGAGGCAAGACATTTTACTTACTATATAATGAGAGTACAAGACGGATGTAAGCCCCGACACATGGCCGTAAGCCTTATAAATTTTTAAATTTATACAAATTAATAAAATAACATAATCACATAAAAGGAGGGGGGGGGATATATTTAAAGTTTGCGACAATCAAAAACAGTTAAGAGAAATTCATAGAAAACAAATATTATGTTTTAAAAAAATATCAAGTTGCACATTTTACCTTACTTAAAAGTAAATAATCAATAAAACTTTCTCAATGCAACAATGTCATAATATTAAAGATTACTCCTTCATGAATTTTTTTTTAATCAAAATTGCTTTCAATAGCAAAATAATATAAATCTAATAATTTTAAGATATATAACTAAAATAAGAAGACCAATAGCAAGTGAAAGTATAAATTTTGGCTATCTATTTTAAGAAAATGATTTTACACCAACAATATTCTAATACTCTAGTAAATATGCAATGTTATAGGCTTATAACTCGTTATTTGAGTCAATTACTCTTTATTTTTATATTCCTTAATGGAACCTTAATTATTTTATTAAATAATATAATTTTAAGGATCAGCAAAGTTAATTAAGAATTTAACACATGATTCACATAGAATCATAAAATTATTAGAACTAACTCTAAATATCGAGTGTTAGAACGACATATCCACATGTATATGTTGAGGTGCACGTGTACATGTTAACTTCAAAATATATATAACTATAAATAACAATGCCCCCATTAAAATCATAAAAGCAACTTAATATCGCTAATACAAGCTAGGGTTCGATAGCTTTTAGAGCTCTCATATTTGATCTATATATATTTGTATATTAATGCATTCAAAATCGAATCTCATTATGTAATATTCTTTCTTCTTGTCCTTCTCTCTGTCCCACATTCCCTCTAAAATAATATTACTAATAATAAATTCTTAAAAGGAAAATATATATATATATATATTGAAAGGGAGATGTTTTCAAGATTTATAAATATTTTAATATATTATAATATGAAGAAGTTTTGGGGTTAGGTGTACATGTAATTTGGACATAAAACAAATATAGCAATCATCAAACAGAATGAAAGCTACCAACCGACCACCAACGCTAGGATCCAAATCTTATCTAACTTATTTGCCAAATATATTCAATGATTTCCATTTCCCATCATACACTACAACAAAATATACTCCCTCTGTTTCTATTTATGTCGTCTTTATTAAAAAATAGATGTTTCTTAATATTTATCATTTCACAAAAATTAACGTATAAATGACATTATTCTTTTTATTTTATTTTTGAGAGTTATTAGTCTTAAAAATATGAATTTGACCTACATAAGAACACTAAATAATTTATGCATGTTCATTGGTCAAATTAATTAATCAAAATAAATTAATTTATGTTCATTTATTGAAAACTTGACTTCAAGAGAATACTAAGTAAGGGTACAATGATAAACTTACATAGTTTCTTAAGAGACGTGAAATTTAATAGTGTTGGTGTAATATACCACAAATAATATAAATTACAGTTGAAATAAAATGAACAAAAAAATGTATAAACAAATCTTTAGGCTGAGGCACGGATATCTCGCTCTCTTTAAGGAGATTCAAGCCCACTGCGGCATGATCTACACCGATCCAGCAGTATCACTCTTGACTTGTCCCCTCCAGGATACAACAGCCCAACAACGTGGTACAACTCAAACAACTCCGGATTAGTTGAAGAGTCCAAAGCTCCACAAAAGAACACCTTCCTTCAACATATAAATATTCTCTTTTGTATATAGTGAATATAGTTGAAGACTTAGAATATTTTCTTTGTCTCAACTCTCTCTTTCCCTACTAAACACTAAAATATTATTTCACACTTCTCATCTATCTTGAGATACTTCACAAAGGAAGAAACACCACTATTTATAGGTGAAGAAGTCTTCCATATAAGCAATAGGTAGAATGAGGGGTAGTAATGTGGGTAGATAAATGTGATAGATGTCACATGAGTTACAAGAAACTAATAGTCATATGAGTTACAAGAAACTAATGACCATGAGAGTTACAAGAACTAATGGTCATATAAGTTACAACAACCAATACTCATCTTCTACCACAATTTATACCCACTAACATATGCACTTAGTATTTTATTTTAATAATAAAATGCATAAACACCAACATTCCCCCACTCATTTTAATATTAAAATAAGAGAGTTCACCAATTTAGTTGAAGGGAGACTATTATGCATAATGAAGGTGTGCTCTGCATTGAACCTTCACTTAGTAAAACAATAATCTTTACTCCAGAGTCAGTAGTGGTCTCAGACTTGAACTATGACTGCTTAGGGGAAATAAAGTATTACTGCTTACACACAATAATCAAGGTGTTGACATAAGCTTTAATAGCTAGCACATTACAACCTTGTGTTATCCTGGTATTCATGAATGTTTTTTAGAACAAACTCATTCTCATAAAAAATGACCTACTTTCACACTCACATAGATGAAATCTGTCAATGATGCTCCTATAATTTGACATCTCACTCATACGAGATACAGACCTTCATTAAGAGTTCAAAGACTCAACCTTCACAAATCATTATAGGATAAATGCACTCATATCATATGGATTGAATAAAATTAAGAATAGTGCATTTCACAACAAGTCATCATATGATTCGTTCTCCCCATTGAACCTGATTATAGGATCTCTAGTCCCAGGTTGGGTTTCCTCATATATAACTTAGAATTTTTTTTAGCTTCAATTTCATCCCCTCGATGTGCTTTAGACTCTTTATCTTCCTAAGACCTTAGTTTATAAATCTGCAAGATTATCACAAATTTTAACACAATTAATATTGATGGTATACCAATGATCAATATGATCTCACAATATTGTGTTTTCTTCTCATGAGTCTGAATTTACCGTTTAATAACGATTTTGTATTCAACCATTATATTTGTGCTATCACAATTAATCAAAATTAGAAAAATTAATTTCTAAAAATAAAGTGTTTGATATAGTAAAATCAATTTCACTTTTTCACTAGTTAAAGCTTAATTTTTTACTTCAACCTCTATAGTAGAGTTTGCAAGCAATACAATTTGCTTTTCTCATCTCCAACAAATAGCACCAAGTTTTTTCATCTGCACCAACAAAATTTTTAAGTATAGCATAATATATTTTTTTTCATAAAACAAGCCACCAAATTTGTACCAAGTAAATTTACTTGACTTGCTTGTACATGCTATACTTTATACACAATATCATATATAGTGCAATTAGTCACATATCTAGCTCATATCTTTTATTAGGCTAGCAAACTCCTTATTTCTTTGTTTCACCATTTTTACAATTGAATCAAAATGAGTTGCAAGACTCACACAACCAATAAGATTGTACTTCACAAATTTTTAATATTATGTGACTTGACAAGAAAAATTTCGTCACATGTTTTATGGTATTTTTTCATTTCAAGAATGAAATTTATCTCACCAAAACATTTCATGTTAAATGACTACTCAACATGGTTTTCATAATTTATTTATAACTCTCATCTTAGACCCAAAAGTCATCACATTATAGCCAAATAATAACATGTGATTTATTCCACAATAAATATATATGCACTTGTAATACTCTTTTTTAGAGCATTTCTCAAAGATGCTAAAATCACAATTTCACAATGATTTTTTTTTTCTCATTTCATAAACCCACACTATTTTAAGAATTTAAACATCATTTTTTTTCATGAAAAGCAGTATCACATTTTTCATGAAATATTAGGTAAAATAATAATATTTCCTTTACCTTTTCTCCACTTGAATTGAGCAAGTAGAAAAACACTTTACCGTACACCTCTTCTCTTACATCTCTTGAAGAGAGCGTCATTGAGCGGAATTATGTTGAGATCCCTATCTTGATATCCGCACTTTTTCAAACTGTAACAAAAACATGAATCTCCTTAAAATTATTGGTGTAATATACCACAAATAATATAAATTACAGTTGAAATAAAATGAACGAAAAAATGTATAAACAAATCTTTAGGCTGAGGCACGGATATCTCGCTCTCTTTAAGGAGATTCAAGCCCACTGCGGCATAATCTACACCGATCCAACAGTATCACTCTTGACTTGTCCCCTACAGGATACAACAGCCCAACAACGTCGTACAACTCAAACAACTCCGGATTAGTTGAAGAGTCCAAAGCTCCACAAAAGAACACATTCCTTCAATATATAAATATTCTCTTTTGTACATAGTGAATATAGTTGAAGACTTAGAATATTTTCTTTGTCTCAACTCTCTCTTTCACTACTACACACTAAAATATTATTTCACACTTCTCATCTATCTTGAGATCCTTCACAAAGGAAGAAACACCATTATTTATAGGTGAAGAAGTCTTCCATATAATCAATAGGTAAAATGAGGGGTAATAATGTGGGTAGATAAATGTGATAGATGTTACATGAGTTACAAGAAACTAATGGTCATATGAGTTACAAGAAACTAATGACCATGAGAGTTACAAGAACTAATGGTCATATAAGTTACAACAACCAATAATCATATTCTACCACAATTTATATACCCACTAACATATGCACTTAATATTTTATTTTAATTATAAAATGCATATACATCAACAAATAGTGACATGTAAATAGAAACGGATCGGAGGGACTAGTATTTTTATAATCATGGTATTTGGACGATTTTTGAAAACATGATTTGGATAAATATAAAGAAATCGTTTAGTATTTTACCGTCATGAAATTTAAATTTGAAACAATAATTTCTGATCCATTTTATTGATCAATAGATAGTAGGTCAAACTTTCAAGTGCATATTATCCTTAGAATAGAGGATTAATAAATTTGTAGAGTGTATTTTTTTTTGGTACCAAGGTTATCAATATTTTTGGCACATTTGCTTATGTAGAGATCTTTAAATAATATGTAGTTTTTTAATTAACTTGAAAAATAAGGTATAAAACCATATTTTTTAAAAACTCTCACATAAAAGTCGGCAGACTTAAATATAGGAGTGGCTTATGATTGGATAATATATTCTTCAATGCTACCCCAAAAGTCACAAACAAGGGCCCCAGTCTCGTTTCTGATTAAATAAGATTATGGTGCATGAGACTGCTTAACTCCTAATTAAAGATTTTGAATTTGAGCTTTAAGTATGAAAAAAATTCTGCTGGAAGCGTCACTCTCTAATGGATCATGCAATGCGCTTCCAAATTTAGTTGAAGCTACAGTACAGACATCGAATGCTGAATATAAAACCAAAAAACAAGGGTCCCATTCTCAGCCCACGTTTATTAAAATAGTTGAATTTAAAAATGACTTTATTGTTTTGGTACATTGAATTCAAAAGTTTATCCCATGCCCATTTTACAAGCTTAAATAATTCATCCACCTCAGCCATAAACCAAGTGTCAGATAATCAATCAATTCAACCCTTATTGAACTTTGAAGCCAACCCCTCAAATATTAAATTTGTTAAATATTATAGGTGTCCTTTAGTTTAACCAATAGAACATTAGATTCTCCAATTATTTTATGTACATACTTCAACTGATTTTTGCATTTTGTCACCATTTACTATAAATTGCTGTACAACTGAGAGTTGTTGAAAACAAGGATTGGTTAGAAACTGAACTGTTGGTTGTTAAAGGTTGAGTTTTTTTGTCTTTCTTGATTTGGTAGGAAAAAAGATTGAGTCTTTTTGTTATTCTTGATTTGGGTTTCTCTTTTAAAGGAAAAAGATTGAGTCTTTTTGTTATTCTTGATTTGGGTATTTCTTACAAGGGAAAAAGATTGAGTCTTTTTGGTTATTGTTGATTTGGGTATTTTTTTCAAGTGAAAAAGATTGAGTTTTTTTGTCTTTCTTGATTTGGGTGTTCCTTTCAAGTGAAGAAGATTGAGTTTTTGGTATTCTTGATTTGGGTATTTCTTACAAGTGAAAAAGATTGAGTCTTTTTGGTAATTCTTGATTTGGGTATTTGTGTTCTTTTGAGTTTGAGATTTAAGAGCTTGTGGTGTGTGATTTACTGATTTTGGATTGGATAGAATGGAGGAAAAATATGAGCTTTTGAAGGAACTTGGTGCTGGGAATTTTGGAGTGGCAAGGTTAGTCAAGGATAAGAAGACAAAGGAGCTTTTAGCTGTCAAATATATAGAAAGAGGGAAAAAGGTAGTAAGTTTTTTGTTATAAAAAAAGTTTATTTCTGTACTTTTGTTTGTAGATGCTGTCATTATATTTCACTTTGTTAGGTTAAGGATTGTGTTGGATTTGCTTATTTGGTTGATTTTTCTACTGAACTCCTTTACTGGTTCTACTTTAGAATTTGTGTTTGTTTGAGGTTTTGGAACTTTGAGTTTTTTGCAAAAAGTGTTTGCTTGAGCTGAAATGTTGCAAAAAAGAAAGTTTTTAAAAACTGATTTAGGTTTGATATGGAGTTGACATTATGTTGTTACTGATTCAACTATAAGCCAGAGTAAGAAGGATCAATTTTGGTCCATTGCAAAAGCTTTTTTAAGTACAATATTTTTCTCCTCAATTACTAAGTTGTGTCAAATGCTTTCAGCCTGATGTAATAGTTATTGTTGCAGTATGGTAAGGTTTTCTCCTTTGATTCTGTTAGCCTGGTGTAAAGGTTGCTTTATTCTTGTCTCAGATTGATGAGAATGTGCAGAGAGAAATTATAAATCATAGATCGTTGAGGCATCCGAACATTGTTAGGTTTAAAGAGGTAAATACTTCCTTTATATCAATTTGTTTGAACCTGAAAATTGCATATATCCATCTGATGTTTACTGTATATGTTCTTTTTTATAATCACATTGTAAGCAACATTATTACCCTTTCTGAAACAAAAGGCTTGGTAGAGCTTAGCTTGCCAGTTTAGAGATAACGATATGTATGCTTGTATCGAACCTGGATAGATATGATTATCATATTGGGATGACTTCCCAGATTAAGTGGAAATAGAGATAAATTGCATTAGTTCTCTTTTGTTAGCAGTGTATATTGAGTATTTAGCCGACCCTAACTTGTTTGGGACTGAGGCGTAGTTGTTGTTGGAAATAAAAGTACATTTCAATAGTTCTGTTTTTAAGTAAGCAGAGTGTATATGAGTAATTCCTTGCAGTTATTAACTTAAAACTTCAAAACACAATTTACAGGTCCTGTTTTAGTCTATATAGGCATAGCAATTACATAATTCCCTCTTGAGCAACTGTAATATTGAGTGTTAAAGATGGATTTTTGTGGAATGCTAACGATGAGTTCATGGGGATGAAACTTTAGTTAGAGATATTTGATTGACCCAATTTTTTTTTGTAGTTGGCCTATGGATTGATTGTTTTCTTCATCTCTTTCTTGTGCACACTTATCTATGCTTTTAGATTGCTGAGACTCTGCAATCTAATACACCTATCATTCTGTTCTGTTCTATTATTCTCGTTTTGCTGTTGATACTTGTCCATTAGACTACTTGGCATATATATTTAATACAATGTACTCAATGGACCATTACACATTCACAGTTACATCACTTACATGGCATACTCCCTTTTTTGTAGGTCCTGGTTACTCCGTCGCATTTGGCAATTGTTATGGAGTACGCAGCAGGTGGAGAACTTTTTGGTAGAATATGCAGTGCTGGCAGATTTAGTGAAGACGAGGTTATACAGATATCTCTAATTCCTCGTATTGTTCTATGTTTGATGAGAATGATCATGTTGTACTAATTAACTTCATTTTTTGTGTCGACAAACAACAGGCTCGCTTCTTCTTCCAACAGCTTATATCTGGAGTCAGCTACTGTCATACCATGGTAAATTTAAAATACATAAACATCTTGTTAAATGCTCATCTTTCTAGTCATTCTCAAGTCGTGTTTTTAATTTATCGTAGGAAATTTGTCACAGGGACTTGAAACTGGAAAACACTCTTCTTGATGGAAGTCCTTCACCACGTCTAAAAATATGCGATTTTGGTTATTCCAAGGTTTGTTTTTGACTTCTAGTTATGAAGTTTGCTATGTTACATCTAACATGATGTTAACTTACTTGTATACACTTTATCATACAGTCTGGTTTACTGCATTCACAACCAAAGTCGACTGTGGGAACTCCTGCTTACATTGCGCCTGAGGTCCTGTCACGGAAGGAATATGATGGGAAGGCAAGTTCTCTTCTCGGACATTGCTTTAGTTTTGTCACTGATTATTACATTTAACACGACGCTAATATATTTATATATTCATAATGCTTAGTTAAATGATTGCATTCTTTTCTTGTTGTTTCACTTGAATACTGTGCTCATGTTATGTTATGCATTTTTCAGATCGCAGACGTGTGGTCATGTGGAGTGACACTATATGTAATGCTAGTAGGAGCATACCCTTTTGAGGATCCCGAAGATCCAAAAAACTTCAGGAAAACCATTGGGGTGAGTCGTGTATAGTTTTTTCGAATGTTTGAACCAAGTACAAGTGTTTTGAAATTTGAACCCGTAGTTTCAATTAGCGACTAAAGAATCTTTTATTTGTGTTCAGAGAATAATGAGTGCCCAACACTCCATACCCGATTATGTACGAATCACACCAGATTGCAAGAACCTCCTTTCGCGAATCTTTATTGCAAATCCCTCTAAGGTAAAACTCATGACTTAACTATGGTTTGTTCATTAACATAACATGTATAGCGATGTGTTATTGTTGACTTCGATTTGTGCATTAAACGTTCGAATTCCCTATTCAGAGGATCACTATTCCTGAGATAAAGAAACATCCTTGGTTCTTAAAGAATCTACCAAAAGAGCTGATGGATGTTGAGCACGCGAAATTCGAAGAAGCTTCAGAGCAACTACAACAAAGTGTTGAAGAAATCATGAAGATGATACAAGAAGCTAAAATACCTGGAGTAGTGTCAAAATCTGAAGGGAAAGATCCTGCAGGGACAGCAGAACAAGATGATTTAGAGGAAGACCTCGAATCGGAAATCGACAGCAGCAATGACTTTGCTGTTTATGTCTGAGGATGAAATTTTATGATCAATTGGACTTATAAGAGAAAATGTTTAATATATAACTCTTTGAATTGTCTATTATGTTGTATAGAAGAGTTATGCACAGAGTTATTACTGAGTTCTAATATGTGCATTTCAAATTTGTTAGATGGATGTAATGTTGCAACAAACAGATTTATGTAACTTTTGAAGTTTTAACCATTTGGTATCTGTCTAATTCGGATTTACGTTGGGGTAAAGTGGTCTCAATTGTAATGTTCTACGGTTCCGGGGCTAGAATTTGTAACCTCTGGCTTAAATGAAGAGATTATGACCATCACATCACAAGTTGTAGTTAGTGTTGGAGTTCGAATACTTTATGTTAAATGTTACTTTTCATTGAATTTTGTACGCTTTTAGTGAAATTCCTGTCTATTGAAAAGCAAGGTTAACTAAAGATGAGAATGATTTCTCATATCATCTCCATTGACTAATAAGTAAAATATATGTCATGGTCTTCAATTAATTCATGCTAATAATGTATGCGGTTATGTGTTCGAATCGTAAAATCAGTTAATAATATTTGTATTAGAGTAAACAACCTACATTAAGACATCATTCTTTTCAAAACTATACGTGAATATAAAATACTTCATGAACCAGACTACTTTAATTTTTTTAATAATGCATACCTAACGTAACAATTTGAAAATAACTTCTTTCATTTTCTAGTCTATTATTTCCAGGACTATTAAGACATTATTATTAACGCCGCCTTTATAGTTTATATTAATGGACTAGAAAACAAGTTAATTGATGATCTCAAACTAATTGACTTCATCGTTAATTCTTATTTTATTACATAATATACATGAAATCCTAGCCGCCATAAAATAAAGATTGCCACTAACACAATAAATTGCAATTTTATTGAAGGATTAAAAAGAATAATATTGATATCCTCTATTATTGGTGCAAGTACAACTTTACAACCTAAACCTATTTAAAATAAAAATATTATATGTGTTAAAATAATGAAATTAGCTATCTTATATAAAAGTTAAAATAGCTATAATTTCATGGAATGCCTTGCCCCATAAAAATCCTTGTCTATCTTATCCTTGTAATACAAATCTTTAGTGAGCAAGTTATCAAGTAATATGAATTAGTTGACATGCGTATGAGATCATCGTCCAGAGCCATCATTTTCTAAAAGGTGTCGAAGGAAGGACACTTTTTCGTTTCATTGAAAATTACGTACCTCGTAAGATGATATATACTATATAAGAAATGTGATTAAGCAAGCAGCACTCCGTCAACATGATTTCGCATTTCAAACAGGTCCCACTTTTATATTAATTTGCAATTGTCCCATTGTATTGACATAACAAAAAACATGGGCCACTCAAACAGGCCCACTTCTCTATTAATTTGCAATTGTATTGCTTATACATATTTACATAGCAAAAAACATTGAGCCACTTGAATATTGTTTATTTACCTTCCAATTGAGGACTCGGTGAATATTTATAATTTCTTCATTTGTTTATTTTAAATTTTATATGCCTCTTAAATTCTAATTAATATAACTATTTTACTACAATATTTATATTAACTAGTAAATTTGTCTGCGCTTCGCGCGGTCATAAAGACGACGAGACGCTAATAATTTTATTATATACTCCATATATATATAATTGATTGATATAGGAAAATATTCTATTAGTAGTTAGATGACTCCCAACAAAATCATAAGTTACTATTTTTAACCAAAATAAATTATAAACTTACGATAATAAAAAAAAATTCATATAAATTATAAAATAAAGAGAAATTTTTCTACAACCTTAATCATTAAAAATTAGAAGAAAAAATACGATACCAATACACATTTTCAAGCTCTTGTCAATATACATACACACAAGTCAATCACCATTCAATAGCCTTTATTTTATTATTCAAGTCAATCTAAAACATGAATATAATAAGTAAAAATATAAAAACTTAGAAATGCGAAAGTCGTATAATGTATCGATTTATAGAAATACAATATTAAATATCAAATAATATCATTACTGCCTAATTGATTATTTATTTAAGGGGCTATGATAATACAAAATTGTGGGAATAATGAAAATAAAGGGCACTAACTTTTATATTAAAGAATTTTTTAAAAATGAAATAATTGCATATTTAATACAATTTTAAATTTTAAATAAGTGATATTATTAATATTTTTTATACAATACATAAATAAAAATAAATAGAGAAAAAGTAAAATAAAATAAAATATTACGATTGTATTTCTGGGCCAAAAAGAGGTCTCAAATCACTTCTATATTCCTTAACTATATATATTATTATATATAAATATAAATTATTGAAATATATAATAACGTAGAATCAACAAATACTTTTAAATATTATATAAATAAATTGAAAAAATAGGAAAAAGACCAATAATAAAGGGAGAGAAGATAATGATATTTCTTGGACAAAAATAGTAATACATCATCTTTTCGATCCCTAAGATTATTTGTAACAATACAATCCTCATAAAAAAATAATATGAATTTTCATATACCACATTATATTTTCTAAGGCTCTCGTTAAAATACTTACCCTAATACAAAGTTTATATAAAAACAAAAAAATAATAATTTAATCATAGATCTACAGACCTTGCATGTTGATGAAAGTTTTTTTAAAGCAAATAATATAAAAATAGTGTTTCAGTGATGTCTTATTATGATCAGTTGTGTGCTTTGATTTTATGCTTCATAAAAATTTTGCCCAGCAAAAGAAACAATATGTGCAAAGTTAAACCAACAAAAAAGATATCAGGAAATATAAGATTTTTGTAAAATCATATATTCTATGAAGATCGGTATAATAGTAATTTGTTTGTCCAGTATTTACTACACATAATAAAAGCTCCTATTGAAAGAGGAATGGTAAAAATACAGGAAGATGACGATTTACATTATAAATACCAATAAATACAAATGGAGGTTGATGACAAATTAAGATGAAAAACTAACTTACTCAAAAATGGAATAATTATTTTTGTCAAATCCAAACTTGAAACTTCATCCTAATTTCACTTTGTCGGATAAAAATTCATGAGTCTTGATGATGTGAGAAACCTAAAATCAATAGAAATATACAATGAATTCAATCAAATAAGAAAGAAATAATGTAGTAAGATTTTTAACTTACTTGATGAATATTATCAAATAAGGAAGAAAGAATGTAGTAAATTTTTTTTACCTACTCTGATTAGATAAAATAAGTAGAACATGAAAGAGAATGAACAATTGAAGGAAAAGATATGAATGCCATTAATGGTGAGATTAAGGGGTGGAAACAATAACGTAAAAAGAAGGAATTGAGAAAGGTTTTAGGAAAAGATATGAATGACATTAATATTCAGCAATATTTATGGTAAAATAGTTAATGATTATTACTTAATTTAATAAAATTCAATAAATATGGTAGAATATTATGTTTTTTTAATTACAAAATAAGGAATTGAGAATGTTGGCTTTAGAAGCATGCCACATTAGCAGATCCATGTTTCTACTTTATATATATATATATATATATAGATTGACATATAATTATACATTTTGAAAAATGATTTAGAATAAGTAATTAATGTTGAGGATAAAATATGAAAAAGAATATTTAAAAACCTTGATATGCTAACTATGTAATTTTAAATAAATATTAATTATTAAATTTTAATTATTTATGTATTACTTATTTCTCTTTTAATTATTCCATCTTCTATCTTACATAAAATAATATATAAATTTTTATAATTTATACATATATTAATTATGCATGTTTCTAAATTTACCTTATCAAAAAAATCATACTAAATAAGTACTACTCAAAATGTAGCAAATATCTCTATGATTTAAATTTAAACTTTTGGATTAATTGTCTAAAATTCTATCATATTTTATTATTATTAACTAAGAAATACATTTGTTTATTATTTCTCGATCTTTTATTCATAAATTCCCTTTGATTTCTAATGTTAAAGTTAGATTGTTGATATTATTAGTAGAAAAAAAAATATTATTGTATTTTAAAAATTATCAGGATTAAAAATTATGAATTTTAAATAATAATTGGGCCCGTGCTTCGCACGGCTTCCCCGTTTCTAGTATATATATATATATGTTGAATTAGATAACTCGATAATAAATTGTATTATTAATCAAAGGACATAATCATCTTCTCCAATTGTTTTTGAGTCATTTTTACTAGAAAATGTTTCTTGTACTTTTCTTTTTTTAGATTTGGCAATAAAACCTGCAATTGCTTCAAAGTGTTGAGTTAAATCCAACAAAAAGATGGATTTCGTACCGATTCTATTGCATGTTAATGTATATCTCTAGTGATTCTCTTTGATGGAGATTGTTCCTCCATGATTAGAATGATTGTGATTACTGTACCGAAGGAATCGAGATTTTGACTGTAGAACTATGAAAATATTGGGGAAAATGAAAAAATTAGACAAATACAATCGATTTAAAACTGATGGAAGTAAAAAAAAAAAATGAATGATTCCTGGAATCGAATTTGAACGATTAGGGGGTAAATTTTTCAAAATTTGAATTTGATTCTGTTGAGAGATTTATGGGGGATTGAGAGATTTATGGTGAGTTGAGAGAATTATGGAGACAATTATGTGGGTGTGGTAGAGAGAGAGATTGTGCGTAGATTTGTATAAAAGGAAATTTAAAATTCTACACGGTTTATACAAAAACAGTGGGACCCCCATAACCATTTTATTAAACAAAATCCATTTTCTATAATTAATTAAAACTGTAGTCATATAGTATAATTAAGTACTAAATGTTAGCTTAGTTATATAATTTCTCCTACTTTAATAGCAGATTTAGTCTTTTTTATTGGATATATTAATTTTTAAATTAGATTAATTGGTGGGTCTTTGTTAGTCAGGGAGAAGTCAACCATCAATCCACCAAAATGTATACTGGTAAGACATCTATTACAATCAATCCCAATTCACCTATTGTCAACCATCAATCCACCAAAAGATGTGTTCAAGCACCTAGATAAAATTTTGACAGCATTCTTTTGGAGAGCATCTGATGGTAATGAAAGACACCACTGGGTGGCATGGAACTCATTATGCTATCCGTATAAGGAAGGGGGAACACAATTCAGGAATTTTCGAGATGTATGCAAATCTTTAATTCGAGAGCATGTTGGAATGTACGTACTGAAAACTCATTATGGAGAGATTTTATGGAAGAAAAATATTTTAAAAACTCACACCCTCTAGTAGTAACTTGGAAGCCTGGGCAATCACTTTTCTGGAAAGTTTTGTGCAGCATTAGAACAGAAGTAGAGGAGCATATATTGTGGATACCAGGAGAAGGCAACATATCTTTTTGGTATGACAATTGGACAAAACAGGGAGCTCTTATCAACCTGATGGAGGGTGACATAAATTCTACTGATGTATTGTTGAAAGAAGTGACAACAAATAGAGTGTGTAATGACTTTAGAGAGATGGGCATACCAACAGAGGTGGAAGAAATTTTGAACCAACATCAGATATATTTAACACATGAGGTACAAGACAGAGCAATTTGGACTGCAACGAGTATAGGCTCCTTCACAGTAGCCTCAGCTTGGGATCAATTACGGAAAAAAAGGGAGATTTCTGATATAGATTCCAAAATTTGGCATAAAATGGCTCCTTTCAAGAAGTCATTTATAACATGGAGAGCACTACATGACAGACTTCCCACAGATACTAAGACTGTCAGATTTGGTAGAAATCTAGAGGCAAAGTGTTATTGTTGCACACCATCAGTTCTGGAATTAGAATCTAATGAATATCTATTTTGATCTGGGAATTTTGCAAAAGATATATGGAGCAAATTTGCAGGTCTATTTGGAGTTAAATAAGAGGACTAAATCTTAGACAAATGTTGATCAAATGGTGGGCACATAAAACGTGGAATAGAGTGTCATCTTTCATGATAAAGATCATACCTATCCTTATTATGTGGGAACTGTGGAGATCCAGATGTGCAAAAAGATATGGTTCAGAGAAGTCATCAATATACAAGTCCAAAAGAGCAATAATGCATGATCTGATTGGTCTCACAGAACAAAAGTTTGGAAAAATCAGATTGCAAGCCTCATGGAAATTCCTACACAATGTTATTGACAAGCCTTTAGTACACACGAAAACAAAAATATTTAAATGGAACAAGCCACCGGATCAATCTTACAAAATCAACATGGATGGAAGCTGCAGAGAAGGGATGTGTGGGGCAGGTGGAGTCATCAGAAACAGTGAGGGTAAGATTCTAGTCGCCTTCTCGATATACCTCGGGGGAGGAACAAATAATTGGGCAGAATGTAGAGCACTCCAATATGATCTGGATCTAGCAGAAATGGAGGGCTTGCAAAATGTAATAGCGGAGGTTGACTCTATGCTACTAGTAACAAGTACGACAGGGAAAACAAGCACACCATGGAACATGCAGATGGAG
>JAJONR010003782.1:0-46180 GCA_029582245.1 Solanum etuberosum
AAGCATAACCTCCATCATAGACATAATGTAAACATTAATCATCATGAGGCATAGTTCATATACATAGTCAATACTTAGATCTTCATGTCATAAGAGAACCATCTCATAAGTAACCCTAAGTCATACTTGTGCAATGCATGGATAAGATCTCATAATACCATCCATACTAAGTACCACTTTTAGGCCATCATAATCATACTTACCATCCTTTGATCTCATCCTTAGTTTAATACTCATGGACAAGGAAACATTCACCTTTAATCACTCATATCAAGGAAAGCAACTCATAGCAACAATCCACATTAAGAATACATCATTTCATAGACCTTCATAACATAAGAGGAACAGACTATAACTATCCTCAAAGCCTACTTGTGTAATGCATGAATAGGATCCCATACTCCCACCCATACTAAGTAGAGCTTCTTGAGTAGGCAAAGTTCATAATCAATCATAGTGGGGATAAGCCTTAACCGACATAGACCATGTGAGCTTAACATGGAATCTGGTGTTACCCACACCAAAAAGTGTTGTCCTACTTGCCTAAGGTAGAACTATTAACTTAGCTTAGGTAAATCCATTAGCTAAATATCCTACGGGGGCATGTAGTTTATGGGATAATGAGATTTTTACTAGATAACCAGCCTCAATTTACGTAAGGGCTTCCATCTCATATCAATATCCACTCGGTGCTACACATTAATCCCACAGAGTACTTATTAAGTCATAACTTCTTTCATTAGGATAGCTCGTTAGATCATGCGTGAGAATAACCTTTCACCGTGCATGTCTACATATAACATTACATTCAATTAGGTGAGAATAGCCTTTCAACCTTAGAATCTTCATTATGTGAGAAAATATTTCACATAATGTTCATTATGTGTTCATGAGAATAACCTTTCAATTAATCACAACAACATTATCATAATCATGGATACTTTATTCATAGTCATGCATAAGTGTGTGTGTGTGAGAATATCCTTTCAACAACACCATAATTACATCATAGTCATAATCACTTTACTCTTAAAGTGTTCTTAAAGCATATACATAAACTTCATAAAACATGCATAACATCATAAATTGTTCTTTCAAGGGTCAAAGCTCAAATAATATCAACACATCTAGAATTCACCACATTATACATAGATAATAACATAATTCAAATAATCAATTCATTACATTCATAATTCTATAACATTCTACTTGCATCAATCAATACCCACACTTTGAGATCCAATTTGGGAAAATAGGGGAATTCATGGATTATTGAGGAATTCAACATAAAACCATATAAAATCATCAATATATCCATAATAAATCATAATTCATTCATTAAAAATGAATTTGAAAGAAATCCATGAGATTGAAGTCAAACCCTAACTTTTGGAATTTCTAACTTAAAATTTGGGGGTTTTAACGGGGATCCATGGATGAAGAGATACCATACCTTGATGATGAACTCCAACGAATTTGAGTTGAAAAGCTTCTTCCTTGAACCTTAACCCCAATTTCCTTCTTCTTCTTTCTTGAAGTTCTAGAGAGAGAATTTTTGGTGAAGATGAGTTCTTTTGGGAATTTAGAAATAATGATTTGGATGAGTTAATTTAAGGGTCTATAAGCCTAATATAGGTGTTTAAAAATAGGCTAAAATGACATCACTTAATATTAATTAAAAATGGAAAACCCTAAAGCACCCCTAGACTTAACTGCCAAAAGGCAGTTTCCAGGCCCCATCCACGACCCTCACTGAAGGACCGTGGTTGGACCCATGACCCGTGCGGGTGAAGCGTGGGTTGAGTTATTGGAACCTGTTTCTAGGGCCTTGACCCAAGACTCCTCACCCACGGGGCGTGGGTGGACCTAAAGGGCGTGAGTCCCCTTCGTGGGTCACTATTTTGGGCAGCCCTATTAGGGTCCTCCTCAAGGACCCATGGTTGGTCCTTAGGGAGTCGTGCCTTAAAGTTCTAACACGAAAACCTTCATTTTAAGGTACGGGAGGTACATTCAAGCTCTAACCCTAACATCAAGCTCTAGTTTAGCCTACTAGTTTCCGAGGTGTTACAAAATAAGGGATTGCCCGATGATTATGGATAAAGGGAGAGAGGGAAAGCAAGCTACTCCTAGTGGTTAGGGTTCCAATGCTCCTAAGAAGAACCGCTTTTATGCTTTTCAGACTAGAGGTGAACAAGAGAGTTCTCCGGATGTGGTTACCGGTACGTTGAAAGTTTTTCAACTTGATGTATATGCTTTACTTGATCCCGGTACTACTTTTTTTTTTGTGACGCCATATGTGGCTATGAGGTTTGATGTGCTCCCCTATGTGTTGTTAGAACCTTTTTCATTCTCTACTCCTGTTGGTGATTCTGTGGTGGCTAAGAGGGTCTATAGAAAGTGTCCCGTTTTCTTGTCCCATAGAGTTACTCTTGTTGACTTGGTAGAGCTTGATATATTAGATTTTTATATTATCTTGGGTATGGATTGGCTGCACTCATGTTATGCTTCTATTGATTGTAGAACTCGTGTAGTCAAATTTCAGTTTCCAAATGAGCACGTCCTAGAGTGGAAGGCGGGAAATTCTATGCCTAAGGGTCAGTTTGTCTCTTGTATAAAAGATAGAAAGATGATTTCTAAGGGTTGCATTTACAATCTAGTTAGGGTGAGGGATGTAGATTCTGAAACCCCTTCTCTTGAGTCGGTCCCCGTTGTAAATGAGTTTCCGGAAGTATTCTGAAATGACTTACCTGGTATTCCTCCCGAGCGGGAAATAGACTTCGGTATTGACCTTCTCCCAGATACGCAACCTATTTCTATTCCTCCTTACCGTATGGCTCCGGCAGAACTTAAGGACTTGAAAGAACAATTGAAAGACCTGTTGGATAAAGGCTTCATCCGATCGAGTATCTCTCAATGGGGTGCTCCCGTTTTGTTCGTTAGGAAGAAGGATAGTTCTCTTCATATGTTTATTGACTATCGTTAGTTGAACAAGGTGACTATTAAGAATAAGTATCCTCTTCCAAGGATAGATGACTTATTTGACCAACTTCAAGGGGCAAGCTATTTCTCTAAGATTGATCTTCGATCGGGTTATCACCAATTGAGGGTGAGAGAAAATAACATTCCGAAGATGGCTTTTTGAACTCGGTATGGTCATTATGAGTTCCTAGTAATGTCGTTTGTTTGACTAATGCTCCTGTGGCGTTTATGGACTTGATGAATAGAGTGTTTAGGCAATACCTAGACATGTTTGTGATTATGTTTATCGATGATATTTTTATCTACTCAAGGAGTGAGAATGAACATGTTGATCATTTGAGGATCGTGTTGCAAGTTCTTAAGGACCAACAACTTTTTGCAAAGTTTAGCAAATGTGAATTTTTGTTGAGGTCCGTAGCATTCCTTTTTCATATTGTCTCAAGTAAGGGTATTGAGGTAGATCCTAAGAAAATGGATGAGGTCAAGAGTAGGCATAGACCTCTAACTTCTTCAGATATTAGAAGCTTCCTGGGTTTAGCCGGTTATTATAGAAGGTTTGTTGAGGGGTTTTCTTTTATTGCCTCTCCTTTGATATCTTTGACTCAAAAGAAGGCTAAGTTCATATGGACCGAGATGTGTGAGAAGAGTTTTTAAGAGTTGAAAGATAGATTTACTTCCGCTCAGGTGTTGACCTTACCGGAAGGGACAGATGGTTTTGTGGTTTATTGTGATGCTTCACGAATTGGGTTAAGGTGTATGCTTATGCAAAATGGGAAAGTGATTGCCTGTGCCTTAAGGCAACTTAAACTTCATGAGAAGAACTATCCTACTCATGACCTTGAACTAGCGGCGGTTCTTTTTGCCTTTAATATTTGGAGGCATTATTTGTATGGTGTGCATGTAGATGTGTTTACCGACCACAAGAGTTTGCAATATGTGTTCAACCAAAAGGATTTGAATCTTCGCCAATGAAGGTGGCTGGAGTTATTAAAAGATTATGACATGAGTGTTCTTTATCACCCCGGTAAAGCCAATGTGGTAGCAGATGCTCTTAGTCGGTTATCTATGGATTGTGTTGCTCATAGTGAAGAAGAAAAGAAAGAGTTGATTTGAGATGTTCATAGATTGGCCCGATTAGGTTTGAAATTGGTGGACTCCACCAAGGGTGGTGTTATGGTTCACAATGGGTCCGAATCATCTTTTGTAGCCGATGTGAAAGCTAAACAGGGTCTTGATCCAATATTGGTAGAATTGAAAGAGGCGGTTAAGGCCTTCTCCCAAGGGGAAGATGGGGTACTTAGATACCAAGGTTGGTTATGTGTTCCAAATGTTGATGACTTGAGGGAGAAAATCTTATTAGAATCCCGTAGTTTGCGATATTCAATTCACCCGGGAGCCACCAAGATTTACCGTGATTTACGGGAAGTCAATTGGTGAAATGGGATGAAGAAAGATATTACGGGATTTGTGGCTAAATATCCAAACTTCCAACAAGTGAAGGTTGAGCACCAGAAACCGGGAGGTTTGTCCCAAGATATTAGCATTGCTACTTGGAAGTGGGAAGACTTGAATATGGACTTTATTGTTGGGTTTCCTCGCACCCGGCGACAACATGACTCTATTTGGGTGATAGTAGATCGGATGACGAAATCGGTTCATTTCCTTCCCGTCAAGGTTTCTTATTCCGCGGAAGAGTATGCCAAGTAATATTTGAGAGAAATGGTAAGGTTGCATGGAGTGCCCTTATCCATTATTTCCGATCTTGGTACCCAATTCACTTCTCAGTTTTGGAAGTCATTCCAAAAGGGTCTTGGCACTAAGGTTAAGCTTAGTACGACCTTTCATCCCCAAACCGATGGGAAAGCGGAGCGTACTATTCAGACTTTGGAAGATATGTTATGAGCTTGTGTGATTGATTTTAAGGGTAATTGGGATGACCATTTTCCATTGATTGAGTTTGCCTATAATAATAGCTATCACTCGAGTATTGATATGGCTCCGTTTGAGGCATTATATGGTAGGAGGTGTAGATCTCCCATAGGTTGGTTCGAGGTGGGTGAAGTTGCATGCAATGTACATAAATAAGGAGGAAACATCAACTCCCAGCTCAACATAATCGAATACATCAACCCAATATGCGTGAATTTTCAAACCCATGGGTTAGATATGGATTTCATCAACTCCAAGCTCAACATACTAACACATAGGTTAGATATGGCTGATAGAGTTAGTTTAACCCTTCTATGGTGTTTTGAGAATGTCCTAGCTTGGATTCGACAGTTCCTCCTTGGTTTCATGCGTTGCATTCTTAGGTTCGGTTGTTAGTTCCTCTCCTAAGCTTTTAGAACCAGTTTGAATCTCATTCGAGGATGAATGGTCCCAAGGGGGAAATATTGTAACACCCCGTATCCAAAAAGGGAATTAAACCATATTTTGGGAAGTTGCAGGTGCCAACCGCGGAGGCCAACCACGGCTCTTGGGTTGAACCATGGCCCATAGGTGGGTCCATGGATTGGTCACCCTGCCAAGGTGATTTTGGTCAAAAACCACAGCTCGACCTACAGACCGTAGGTCAGACCACAGTCCGTGGTCAGGGTCCATGGTTTGAGGCCCAAAAATCAAGCCCCAGAAGTCCATCCACGGTCCACCAAGACGGACCGTAGGTCAGACTACATTCCGTCGACTGGGTCCGTCGGTGGCAGCTGACATTTCAGGGTTAGTTGGGTATTTTTCTAATGAATTAGTTCCTAAGCTATATCATTTTGCCTATGGTTAGGACCCCTTATATAAAAATTTTAAACCCCAAATTCACCCCATTTACTTCATTCTTCAATTACACAAAAGAATCCCAAATCTCCTCTCAAATATTCTCTCCCTAGAAACTTGAAGAAGAAGAAGAAGAAGAAGAAGAAGAAGGGTTCACCTAGGGTTTCAAGCTAAGGTTCCAATTCTTCCATTGAAGGCTAGCATTTGGAGTCAAGGTATGATAGATTTCATCCATGGATTCCTTCCATCCATGGAGTTTCCAAATTCCTCTATGTCAAATGGTAGAATTCCCCAATCTAGTTAGGGTTTGTTTCAATTAGCATGAGTTCCTTTCATTGTTGATTTAAATGAGTTAATTATGATCTTCTATGCATGAATTGATGTATTTAAATGCTTTTATGATGAATTCCCCCATGAACCCATGTAATCCCTATGTTTTCAAGTTGTGAATCATATGATGAGGGATTTTGAGTATAAAGCAAGTGTTTTATGAAATTGAGCATGTATTACTAGTTTTACATGTATTTATGATGAAATCCATATCTAACCCATGTTTTCTAAGAGTTTATAATTGAAAGTGGATTTTGACCTCAAGAGGTAAATTATGGACTTATGCATTTTCTTATGAAATCTATGCAAATGTATTTAGGGTGCTTTGACAGTAAAGTACCAATGATGATATTGTTGTTGTGTTGTTGAAAGGACATTCTCATAAACATAACTAGCATGATGTGAAAGGTTTTCTCACATAGAAATGATTCTTAGGTTGAAAGGCTTTCTCACCTAAATGAATCAAGAGTAAGAGCTATCCTAATGAACTAGCTTGGATTGGTTGTCCAAGGGACACCTTTTCATGAGTAATGAAGTCAAGTAAGAAATGACTATTCCGTGGAAATTTATGCTTAGCACCGAGTGGATATTGAAAGTGAGATGAAAGCTCTCCCATAGTAGAGGCCGGATTTCCAAAGTAATCTCGTGAGATGGAAGCTCCCCCGTAGTAGAGGTCGGGTTTCTAGTAGCAATCTCCTTATCGCATAACTATGTGCCCCCATAGGTTGATTTAGCTAGTGGATCCACTTAAGCTAGATATTTATGGTTCTATCTTAGGCAAGTAGAACAACCCTTTTCGGTGTGGGACACACCGGGTGATCATGTTATAGCTCACATGGTCTCATGTCGGTAAGGCTAATTTTCCCCACATGTAAAAATTAACTAAGGTTACTTCAAGAAGTATCTCACATGTGTTCAAAAGTTTTAAAGATGAAGTTAGCTTGCATTGACCATGATTTTATGACTTATGTTCTATAAAGCTTTATATCATGTTTAGTTTGGTCAATTGTATGTCATGAAATGAAATGTCCCTTTTAGCATGTTTTAAATGTTTTATGCATGACTATCATACTTGGTACATTGTTTTGTACTAATGCATACTCTTGCCTACATTTTTACCAAATGTAGGGTCCGACAGACAAGTTTTTGAGTCTCGTGGCTAGTTGGTGATTTGATTGATTTCCGAGCTTTGGTGAGTCCTCATGCTTCGAGGGCGGACTCTTATTGTTTAGTTTCTTTCATGTATTTTCCTTTTGAACATGATGTATGGGCTAGGCCCAAATTTCATTCTATTGTATTAGATGGCTATGATGAGACATGAGTTTAGACTTCCGCTTTTCGATTTATAAAAATGATTTAGACTTGAACTATTGTTTTACTCTTATTGTTCTATTTCTTATGTTATGAGAGTTAAGTGGCTTGTATGGAGTCCTTCGGGGTTCTATATGCCATGTTACATCTAGGGTTACCCCTGGGTCGTGACAATAGTTTTTTTTTCGACGTGAGAAATACTATTTGAAAATTGATGAGGTTGTGTATGCCATAAATACAAACTGGAGTTTATTTTTATTTTTGGGGAGTAAAAAAAGTGAAAACACATTTCTTTTTATTTATCAAATTCTTGAAAATTTTGAAAAGTTGAATCCTGAAATTATATAGCCAAACGTATTTTTCAAAGTTCAACTCCAGATAAAAACTGAAAAGTTTTTCTTTTGAGTATGAGTTTTGTGATGATTAATTGAGAGATTTATTTGCCGGATTTGATTCTTCAATGATAGACTACTTTGAAAATAAATAAATTGATGGAAATGTGATTTAAATATCACCAGAACAAAATATCTATATTGGTACAACACCATGACAAAATTAGTAATCGAATGTGCACTTGAGAATAATTTTTTTTTAATATGCATAATCATTCGAGCAAACTTACTTTACAATATTGAGATATGCATTAGTTTGTCTTAATTTTTCTTTTGGGGGGGTGAGGGTAGCCGGGTGGGGGTGAGGGAGGTTGTGTTGAAGTATGTTCAAGTTGGAGCTTAGAATATTGATTTTGTTATAAAGTACTATAGTGTGGATGCCCTTTACACCAAGAAGTTACTCTCACCTATTATCTTCATTACTTTCCTCCATTATAATGATAACCTCCACCTTTATGACCATTATTCTTGTAACCTTACACCTCCATAACCTCCTTCATTATATTCATGATTAATGTTATGTTTATGGCTAACCTTTTGTACGCCTCTATGTTACACTATAAATAGAGGCATAAGGTTCATATTGTATACACTTGAATATTTGGAAGAATAAGAAAAGCTCTCATCTCTTGTCTTCTTATTTCTATTGCTTTCATCTTCTATATTTCTTGTCTTATTTTGCTTTAGTTTTACAACACGTTATCAACACGAGTTTCTAAACTCATTTCAATATTATCTCCGAATAGAGTTCATTTTGATTCTGTAAGTGGTGACTAATTTGATTTAGTAAGTGGTGACCAATTGATGTCAGTAACTTGAACCCAAAACAAGGTAAGTTATTAATATTGTTGAGATTGTGTTATTTTCTTTTCGTAACAAGGTGAATGATTAATATTATTGTTACTATACATTATTTTTTTCACCTATAACTATATATACTTTCTTTTGTATGTGAAATTTATTTTATATTTTATTTATGATTATGCTCACTGTTTTGGTCATTACATAAGTTTTAAATTTATTTTGTTTTGTGTGTGAAATATTTTGGGTTCACATGGAAATTGAAAAAAGTGTGGTTGTAGTGAGCAGTTTTATTTTAGTGTAATTGTATTTTTTTTTAGTGTGCAATTAATTTCTTAGTGTCGAATTGATTCCTTGATTTATAACGGTAATTCACTAGCTAAATTATTAAGTACTAAACATAATATAATATAATACTATATGTAACTCTCTGTTTTGACAAGTTTAAGATATTAGTACATACTTTGTTGAGAATACTTTTATTGTGTTTCTTTTGTTCTATATTTATTTTTGCATGTTAATCATATAGTGATAAAAAAATTTAAGACTCAACGATGAGTCCTATTATATTTGGCTTATTATGCCATTGATTGAGGGTAAGACGAAGGATTCAAGTCCTATTGCACCAAGAGGATAATACTTTGGGTGAGAGTCCTGGTGCATCATGATAATAAAATGTTGGGTTGGGTCCCAATAAATAATGACCTAAAACGCCTTCTTATGGGTGAGACATTGGGTTCAAGTCCCAACGCAATATGATGACGATGTAATGATGATTGAGAAAATTGATATGCTCTTGATAAAAGTCGTGAAATACGCCTAATTGATTTGCTCCATTCTCTTACGTGAATGTGATAGCGATGCATATTATGTCTGAAATATGACAAGTGATTGAATAAATGAATTATATCTGAAATATGACAAGTGATTGAATATATGAATATAAGTGTGGTAAAATGTTAATGGTCATCATTATGGTAACTAAGAGGAAGAACATTATGGGTTCTTAATTAAGATGGTCCTTCAAAATGCGGAGGTAACTTTTATCATCAAAGTGGTATGAAATGTTATTAGGCATGTTATTGTTGGTGCAACAATTTAAAAAGTTTTGTAAATCCCCCATCAAGATAAAAGAATACAAAGTGGTAATTCACTTCAACTTTCAAAGTGATGTTGAGGTGGGTCATATAAATATGTCAAATAGCAAAGTATGACAATGAGTTTCTAATCAAAACTTATGGAGCATGTACAAATGGTTATAGTCTATTTCTTTAAGAGAATGTGACTTGTGTTCGTATGGATAAGGACATGTTCATGTATGGTTGGATAAATGTCACATCTCACCTCTACGGGAGGTTTGAGAGATTAAAAAGAAATATTTTGACATAAATGGTCATTTTATCATTTACTTTGAGTACATCACTAATACTATGGTATATTTTAATATGAATTATTGAATGACAAAAGAAAGAAATAATTCTTTCCTATGAAGGTTGTGGACATGACAAAAATAAATATTATTGTGTGGCAACACAAATTTATTATTGGTTGTCAAGAAATAAGTTTTGCATATAATAATTTTAATCCTGATTATAATATTAATAATTTTCTCCTTGAAGGAGATGATCACTATAAGAATGGTGTTGTGAAATTTATGGTAGTACAAAAAATTAATTGAGAGTTTCGTAAGGGCTAATTTGTTACTATCTAGAGGAATGAAATTGTTCATAATATTGAGGTTGTAGTAAGTCTCAAAAGAAACTTTTTTAAGTTTCAGAGGAATTGAAAAGAATTTTTATTATTATATCGAGACTATAAATTATGAGAAGATTTAATATCTTCATATTACTACAACCGAAGTGAGTTATAAATATTTACGTATAAGATTACCCATTTTTCTTGTTGTTCTTGTATACAAATATGGGCATAATGATGGAATCACATGCAAAAGTAAAGTAGAAGTTTACTAGGATAAATATCAGTTGACATAATCGGTTGGCCATTCCGATTCAAATGTGATGCAAAAGAAATTGAGAATTCACGTGGCTATATGTTGAAGAAATAAAAGATTCTTCTTCTGATGATGAAATGATCATTATACCAACTAAGATTGAGATTGTATCCCCTAAAATTATTTAGAACATATATAAAGGTGAATATGAGCCCGTTCACCTGCCATGTGGACCACTTACTATTATGATTAATAGTTGCTTTTATGGTATGATCACAAGTGCATTTGTATCAATTTAAAAATTAGTTTTTGTAAGATTATTTTCTCAAATTGTTAAATTAAGAGCACAGTTCCAAACCATAAAATTATGTTGATAATTCTGACTGGTTTAGCGGAAATTGTATGCATCCATTTATAGGTAGACCATCGATTATGAGAACAAAACTCTCAAATAAAATTTGGTATGAGATGAGTTTATTTAACATGTACGGATTAAGCCAACAAGGTTCTCCCATCACAATTGGTTCAGAGGTCAGGAACCAAATAATTTCTATCTAAAAATTTGATGTGCACACATATGATTTTATTACTTTACCATGCACAAAGATAGATCCCGAAATGAGGTTGGGAGTAAATGTTAGATTTTCTAACATTAGGGGGAGATATGATTAGCGATTGAGAATTATTTGTGGGTGAATTATCTAGATCATCGTTAAAAAAAGTGAACTTAAAGTTCAAGATATAAATCAGTTGAAAAATATTACAAATAATTGAAAAATGTATTTGTTGATCCTATATTTTAATTAAGTTGCAAATGCTCCAACAAAAAGGTCCTTGAAAGACAGAGTCTATGGTACGCCAGAAGCATGATAGACCAATCGATTCCAAATGTAAAACTCCATGAAAAAGGAGAGAAGAAAATTATCAAAATGATTATGATAATGAGGAAAGTGCTTTAAAAGAGCACTATGACATGACATTTTATAAAACCTTGACAAAGGTTAAGGTACCTGAAAATGATGAAAATTGAAGAGATCTCGTATTGGAATCTATATCGAAATGACCGTCGACAGTATCTTTGATATGAAGTACCACTCAATGCTATAAACAGTGACGAGAATCTTGAATTCAAATCTGTCATATAGTGTGACCAGATAAATAATTGGCCAAATAAAATGCACCATTCAAGTATATTTTATTTTACTTAGAAAAGTGATGTTTTTGAACTTATAGTTCATAGATCAGGATATAATGTCAGTGGGGTACAGATGAATCATTGTGCGAAAGTATAACCGTAAGATATAAAGTACGGTTTGTACCTCTAGACATAAAGAATTTTCACAAAAGCCCTGACATTATTAAATGGAGATATATTCTCTAGTGGCGGTGCAATGATACTTATTTCAGTTTGACAATAGTGGAAATTCTTAAATATGTACAATGAATTATTATAATGTCTAACTAGATGATAAAGGTTATATTAAAATCCTTGAAGGATTTAAAAGGTCTTAAAGCAATCCATTGAGTACCTAGTGGTTATGAGATTTCTTAACACAGAGAAAGAATCTTTTCAATCTCATGAAAATGATTAGAAAATATCATGTATTAGTACAGTTGATGCACTTATAGATTGCTGATTATGCAAATGCTAGAAGATTGTTTGATCTAAATAACGAAGGCTATGTGAAGGGATTGTCATATTATCATTCAAGTTATGCCAAGAAACTAATAAAGCAAGTGACTCATCACATAGAAGATGTGTGATTTTCTTTGAGAAGAAAAGACGAGCTACAATAAAATTGAAATGATCAACTTTGAGTCTGATTATCTAGACGCATAATATTATTTGATCCGCATAAAACTTGATCGCAAATGGGCTATTTGTTTACATGTGGAGGCACAACAATATCTTGATATTCAAAGAATCAAACACTAGTAACCACTTCTTCAAATCATGCAAAAATAATATTGATCTATGAAGTAAGTCAGGAATGTGTTTGGTTGTAATCATGACCTATCATATTCAGGAAATTATATCATAGTCGGAAGTAAGTCTAATCACACTGAAATTATATCAAGTTATTCTACAAGAAAATCAATTGCAAATGAAAGTGTCCACAACATGATTGTTGCTATGAACAAGTTGAATGAGCAGTTTACATGCAATAGCGAGGTCACAAATAAAGTAATTTTTAAGAATGTATTTGGGTAAGATCAAAACTTCATCATATTGATAAAATCATAAAATGATATATCAGGATGAGTTTAAGAATGCAACATATTCGTGAATGTAATTTGATCAAAAAGACACTGTCAATATCAACATCTAAGAAACCGGTATATAAGATTGAATGACATCATCATAAGATATTAAGTGGTGTTTTAATTAGGGATAGTATAATACGCGTTGTACTCTTTTTTCCTTGATCGAGATTTTATTCCACTGGATTTTCTGAGCAAGATTTTTAATGAGGCAACAAATAATGCGTATTAAAAAATATGTGTACTCTTTTTCCTTCATTAGGATTTTTTTCCACAAGATTTTACCTAGTAAAGTTTTAACGAGGCATATTATCTATGGACATCCAAGGGGGAGTGTTATAAAATATTATAGTGTGGATGTTTATTACACCAAGAAGTTACTCTCACCTATTATCTCCATTAGTTTCCTCTATTATAAAGATAACCTCCACCTTTATGACCATTATTCTTTTAACCTTACACCTCCATAACCTCCTCCATTATATTCATGATTAATGTTATGTTTATGGATAACCTTTTGTATGCCTCTATGTTACACTATAAATAGAGGCATAAGGTTCATATTGTATACACTTGAATACTAGGAAGAATAAGAAAAGCTCTCATCTCTTGTCTCTTTATTACTATTGCTTTCATCTTATACATTTCTTGTCTTATTTTGCTTTAGTTTTACAACAGATTTGGAGTATTTTTTTTTTCCTTTTACATTATTATTACACATATCCAAATAAATAAATAAATTATATTTATTAATAAAACTAATTAAAAATATATTTTATGTTTTACAGACAACTTCTAAATAAGAACAAACAGTTGAAAAAACTGAACAAAAACCTCAATTATGAATATCATTATATTTACAAATAATCGCCAATAAGTATCAAGTTCAAAGTTCAGCACCACGAAGTCTACTAGAAAGGTCAACAAACCCACTTGCACCAACACATCTTCTACCACCCCTTCTGGTCTAGCAACAGATCGATCTGCAAGCAATAAGATGATGGTGGTTGGTTTCGAACTATCCAGACCAAACTTCTTATACAATTAATGCTTGCACGAAGATCTCACATCCGTCGGCCATACACACTTTTCCTATTATGTTTTGCACAGTTAAGCTACCTGGTTCATTCAATTAGGTGGGCCATCAGTTTTTGATTCTAGAGCCGTACTCTTCAGTAAATGTCACGGTCTCATATTCAGTCAACCTCTTCTTGGTCGCCACAATCTCCTTCACATATTTGGCGTACTTCAGAATTTCCTGCAACACATCAACAAGTGGAAAATTAATGTGAACTTGCTTAAATCAAGAGATAAACTTACCAAAGCATTCATCCTCCTTCTATTTTTAGAACTTTTGTGGAAATGAAGAAGGTGGTTTGACTTTTGGTCACTGCATTATCTTCATACGATTTTCGTTCTACCTATCCACTAGTTTTTCCTCTCTTATCACCTCTATATTTCTCTTCTTCGAGCCAACTCCTCTAACTGTAGCGCACTTCTAGTATCCACAATATTGACTTGTTTTCGATTTGGCTCAGTATAATTTAGAAGACCTCCTTGCGAACGTAAGTTCATTGCACTCGCCATTTTCCCAACCTGCTTATTTGTAGCTTCATAGGAAAAATAATTATTATGCACCTTTTTTTCTAGCTTATCTATCCTCTCCATCATTTCCTTATACATATCTTCAATGCTCATGCCTCCTTTTGGGGTGCTTTAATTATTCTCTTGACTTTGTTATTGGTAATGTTGCCCATTTTTTTAGGACGATATTGGTTCTTGTTTTGATTCTGATTACCTCCCTATGAGAAGTTTAGGTGATTTCTTCAACTTGGATTGTAGGTTTTTCCATAAATCTAAGCTCTTCCACCACTTTGTGCATTCCTCACATAATTTACAGAATCTGGACTTAAACCGCAATGCTCAGTCATTATAGTATAGTGGTAAGTACTCATGCCTGTCATGCGGGTGACTCGGGTTCGTTCTCTAGCAACAACGTTAAAACTTGTTGCTCCCAAATGCACACACAAGTGTACGTGGTCGCACAAGTAATATAGTGGTTGTAACAAAGTAAAATTGTCAATTGCAAAGGACTTACAATTAATCTATGTCTAATTGAACTAAACCCACAATTGAATGCAAGTGTATCTCAAAGAGTTGGTTTTGGTATTTATACTACGATTACAAGTATTTAAGAATCAAAAGCAAGTAAAATTGATCAACTTCAATTTTGGTGTTTAAACAATAATTGAGACAAGTTCAGGGCTTCAACATACTAAGAATCCATGCATCCCATCTCTTTCAAAGATTTCATAAGGTTATAAAATTATTGATTTACATGGTTGATATTATGATCATGATCTCTCGACCTCTAATCACTTACCTCAATAGAACGTCTAACTACATCGTTGAGCGGGGATAAACATAATCAACTATTGAATATTTAGATTTCATCGTGTTTCATAGTCAAGCATAGTGTTTATGATTGTCTAATCCTAACCACAAATCAATTCAAGTATTATTCAAGAAAAGATGATGCTCCATGTATTCTCCATTCTATCTCTCCGCTAGTCTTCTCCTCTCTTATCACCTCTGAATTTCTCATCTTTGGGGACAACTCGTCTAACTACAGCCCACTTCTAGTACCCAAAGTATTAATTTGTTTTGGGTTTGGATCAATGTCATCGGAAGACCTCATTGTGAACGTAATTTCATCGCACCCGCCAGTTGCCCAACATTCTTATTTGTAGCTTGACTGGACAAATAATTATCATGCACCTTTTCTTCAATCTTATCTATCCTCTCCATCATTTTTATACAGATCTTCAATGCTCATGCCTCCTTTCAGGGTATTTTGATTATCACCTTAACTTTGTTGTTGGTAATGTTGCCTATTATTTGGATGACGCTACTTGTTGTGGTTTTGGTTTTGGTTTTGATTACCTCCCAATAAGAAGTTTATGTGATTTCTCCAGCTTGGATTATAGGTGTTACCATAGTTTTGAGCTCCTTCACCTCTTTGTGCATTCCCACATAATTTATAGAATTTGGTTTTGAGTCGCAATGCTCAGTTATATGTTCGTTACTACCACACACTTCACACCATTCTTGGGGTTGTTGTATTGCATTCATTTGAGCCTGTCGCTGCCCTAGTGCTATCTTGCTGAACTGTGTGGTCATCATATTTTGTGTGGAGGAAATTTGTGTGGCTAGTGCAGTGTAATTGTCAACCTCCAACACTCCAGCAGTCTTTTGCACCACAGTTCTTGCACTGTCTCCATTCCATTTTGGGTTGCCTTTCAAGACTTTGTTCAAAAGTGTGATAACTCATCATAGTTCTTCTCTAAAGCGTGTCCACCTGCTGCAGAGTTGAGAGAGACTTTTTCATTAGGTTCGAGGTCTTCAATGAATGTCTGAACTAGTACCTCCTTAGTTTGGTAGTGATGCTGAATCTATCCTAAGCTTGGTATATTTTCTCTCTTCCTCGCTATTTTAAACTCAAGATCTCGCTCCTCAATTTCGCTATTTTACCCGAAGGAAAGAATATGATCAAGAGCTTCCAAGGCAAATCATCCTTAAGTGGTGATTGAGTTTGCTGGTTCATATGAAAACCACTGTCTCGCTTCTCCCAATAGTGAGAATGGAAAAAGATTCAATCTCACATAGTCAGAAGATACCCAATCTAAATTTAAGTGTCGCTTGTTTCCAAGAAGTTTCTTATGTGCACGTGTGGATCTTCATGAGGGAGCCAGTGAATTTTCCAGTAGTGTGAATCAATTGCTCTATAATTTGCTTCAACTCAAATCTACCCTCAAGTGGTGATTTCCGAATGCTTGACATAACATTTATAGTGAGTAGGACTGCCACATAACAAACTGTTCTTGCTGTTATAACCATGGGTGCCTCTTCCTATTCTTCCTCCAGCTCTTCTTTGGATTTCTCTCTCTATGATCGGTTCAACCTGTTGGACAGGATATTGAAGAGCCGGTTGATATACCGTGAGTTTACGGTATTTTTGATCTGTTTCACTTAGAATTTGTGTGTGTGTTGGGCTATTTTGTTATTAGAAATAATGTTTTCTGTGTAATTTTTGTAGGAAATAGGCTTGGATGCGGTTGATCAAGATGCGAGCTCAAAAGTGCAGAAGTGACCACCGATGCAGCCAACCACAGACCGTAGGTGGGCAAGCGTAGGTAGAAGATCAGGGAAGTCTGACCAAGTGTGGAATCACGGAGCACACGACGGACCGTAGCTCGACCCACGGGCCGTCCTGCACATCCGTCGTTGGGGATCTGAGAGTTGAAAGTTCCAGTACCTGATTATTTTTCCAAGTGTTGAACCACGGAAGTGGACCTACGAATTGTAGGTCGACCCACAGTCCGTAGGTCGAGGCATCGATCGAAACCGGGTCTGAGTAGTTTATTTCCTTATTTTGTTTCCTGTTAAAGTTAGGATTTATTTTCTATAAATATGAGTTGTAATCCTCATTTTTGGGGGTTAGACATTATTGTATACTTCTAGTTTTTGTTCTTTGGGAATTAATTTACAAACTCTTAGCAATTAAATTTCTGGATTTCGTTTTATACAATTTTCACTTTGAAATTCAATTCAAGATTTCGGATTTCATCTATTCTAACTGTAAGTTCATGAATTCTTTCAACTTAATTATGAATTGTGAACTCTCAAGCATGAATAGCTAAATCCAAAACTAGGATTGTGGGAGCCATGAGCAATTAACAAAGTATGAATAATAATTAAGTAATTCTTGAATAGTGTATATGCATGTATTGTTAATCCTTTCGTTCAGAAGTCTCTTTAACGAGTGCACGCGTTAGAACTCACCTCGTTCTTACTTGCCGGACCAAGGAGGTAATGAATGAGAAAAGGATTAAACAACAGAGATTTAGTGGATGCTATCTTATAGTTTGATGTCAATTGGAGTGAGGGTGAAAACTAAACTACATTGATATGATGACTAATCTGGGGTAAAGGAAAGCGTTAGTAAAGCATACACCCGTAGACGGATCAAGTTGCGTGGTGAAATTCCCTACTTGGAGGACAAATCACTTAGGGATACCTAACTTACCAACTTTGCATGTTAAACACAAGGACATGAGTGGAGAATTGTCACCGGATTTGATCCAAAAAACATAGGGCGGAGCTAGGAAAGGATTACTATTATTAGGATTACTGCGTTAAGAGCTTGTGGGGAACACATATACCCTAGTTTCTTTATCATATTGATAACTCAAAGTTTGAATTTTGTTTACTTGTTACTTAAGCATTCAAATATGTTACTTACTTAAAAAATCTCCCTCTGTTTACTTTCCTCAGAAGTAATTTGACTAAATGGATATAATTGCTAGTTAAGTTTAAGTATGAACCATATTCCTCGTGGGATCGACCCCAACCTACAAGTTGGGTTCTTTACTTGATAACAATAGCTTATACTTCTTTAGGGAGGTGTAATTTGAGCGTATCAAATTTTGGCACCGCTGCCGGGGAATAAGGCTTTTAGATTAAACTAACTACATTGTTGAACTTTAGTCAAGTATTTCCTAATTTTACGTTTGGTTTTTGTTTTTGTTTTCTTCAGGTTTCTACTCTAGTGTATGCCAAGTACACAGAGTCGAGGTGAACCATTGACCCCCTACGATCCAGAATTGAGCAAAACTTTGAGAAAAATGAATAACCAAGGGGTTCAGAATAATCCAAATGGAGAGGGTCAAGGAGATGGAGTTGGGTTGCAACCTCCTGGAGTCATTAATGTGCCCGCATAAGTTCATGGTGGTAATATAATCGAAAATACAGAAAGGGTGCAAAATCCGCCAGCACCGAGGTTTCGTGAGCACTACAGGGTTGATTATGATGCGAACGGATCATATGGGCCTATTGTTCTTCCTCCTTTGCCTCCAGGGCATACATTTGTGGTGACCACCAGTCTTATACAGATACTTACAACGAGAGGGTTGTTTGCTAGGTTGGCTTCGGAGGATTCATACGCTCACATGGCAAAATTATCCAGTGTTTGCAAAAGTTGTGTAGGACGACCGGAGTTAGATATGGATGTCATAGGTCTGAGGGTCTTCCCACTGTCTTTGACCGGTGATGCTGCTGTGTGGTTTTCTAAGCTACCGTACAATTCAATCTATACATGGGACCAAATGCACAAGGTATTTACAACAAGATACTTTCGGTGTCCAAGAAGTTAAATCATAAAGATAAACTGAACAACTTCGCAGCATTACCTAGAGAGTCGATAAGAAGTTCTTGGGATAGGTTCATTAGAAGTGTTCCGAATCACCGCATAATCTTAGAAGAAGTATATCAATAGAGGACAGGATAAAAATGGAAGAGCTGTGTTAGATACAATCACTGGAGAATCATATTGTGAATGCACTTTTTAGGAGATCGCCGAAAATCTTGAGAGGATTTCCCAAAATAAGAAAGCCTAGAGCACAAGAAAAGCAAATACTGGTAGGAGCACGTTCGCTGTCCAAACTGCACCCAAACAAGGTAATGATGACATTCGGGAAGAGATGGCTCAGATTAGAACAAAATTGGGTTTGGTACTAAAACATGTGAGTGGTAGTGCGGAAAAAGTGAATGTTGTGAATTATCTTACTCGATCTCCACCACCGTCATTTGAAGAGTGTTACTATGAGGAGGATGCAAATTTGGTGAATGATCAGACGGGGGGTTTTCGACCCAACGCCCAAGGTTCCAACTTGAATAATTGGCGCCAAGGTCTAGGAAGCCAAAGTCGGAACAATGGAAACTACAACCGTGAGGGCAACTATGTCCGGGATGGGAACTACAATCGTGACAACCATTACAACCGGAACAATTATGGCAACAGGAATGATAAGGTTGGGCCCTATATTCCTCCTGGTAATAGAGAGGGTGGTAATAGTATGTCGCGTGATATACCATGAGTTTACGGTATTTTTGATACGTTTCACTTAGAGTTTGTGTGTGTCTTGGGCTATTTTGTTATTAGGAATAATGTTTTGTGTATAATTCTTGCAGAAAATTGGCTTGGATGCGGTTGATGAAGATGCAAGCTGAAAATTGCAAAAGTAGCCACCAACGGAGCCACCCACGGACCGTAGATCCAACGACGGGCTGTGGATGGGCAGTCACAGGTCCTGGTCTGGGAGTTGAGTTCCAGTACTCAGTCCACGGAGTGCCAGGATGGACCGTAGTCCAGTCCCCGGATCGTAGGTGATGCATCGTAAGTGGAAGATTAGGAAATTCTGACCAAGTGTGGAACCACAGAGCAGACGACGGACCGTAGGTCGACCTACGGCCCGTCATGCACATCCGTCGATGGTGATCTGGGAGATGAAGGTTCCAGTACCTGATTATTTTATCCAAGTGTTGAGCCACGGAAAGGGACCTACGGACCGTAGGTCGACCCACGGTCCGTAGGTCAAGGCGTCGACAGTAATCGCGTTTCAGCAGTTTATTTTCTTATTTTATTTCATATTTAATTTATGATTTGTTTTCTATAAATAGGAGTTGTAATCCTTGTTTTGGGGGGTTAGACATTATGTTAAACTTCTAGTTTTTGTTCTTTGGGAATTAATTTGCAAACTCTTAGCAATTAACTTTCCGAATTTCGTTTTATACAATTTTCACTTTGAAAGTCAATTCAAGATTTCGGGTTTCATCTATTCTAACTGTAAGTTCATGAATTCTTTTAACTTAATTATGAATTGAGAACTCTCAAGCATGTGTAGCTAAATCCACAACTAGGATTGTGGAAACCATGAGCAATTAACAAAGTATAAATAATAATTAAGTAATTCTTGAATAGTGTTTATGTATGTATTGTTAATCCTTTCACTTAGAAGTCTTTTTAACGGTGCACAACGTTAGAACTCACCTCGTTTCTACTTGCCGGACCAAGGAGGTAGTGAATGAGAAAATGATTAAACAACAGAGATTTAGTGGATGTTATCTAATAGTTTGATGTCAATAGGAGTGAGGGTGAAAACTAAACTACATTGATATGACGACTAATCTGGTGTAAAGGTAAGGATTAGTAAAGCATACACCCGTAGACAGACCAAGTTGTGTGGTGAAATTCCTTACTTGGAGGACCAATCACTTAGGGATACCTAACTTACCAACTTTGCATGTAAAACACTAGGAAAAGATTACTATTATTAGGATCACCGCGTTAAGAGCTTGTGGGGAACACATATACCCTAGTTTCTTTCTCATATTGATTACTCAAAGTCTGAATATTGTTTACTTGTTACTTAAGCATTCAAGATTGTTACTTGCTTGCAAAATTTCCCCCCTGTTTACTTTTCTCAGAAATAAGTTGACTAAACCGATATAATTGTAAGTTAAAGTTAAGTCTAAATCATATTCCTCGTGGGATCGACCCCAACCTACAAGTTGGGTTCTTTACTTGATAACGATCGCTTATACTTCTTTAGGGAGGTGTAATTTGAGTGTATCAAATTTTGGCGCCGCTGCTGGAGAATTTGGCTTTTAGATTAAGTTTAACTACATTATTGAACTTTAGTCAAGTATTTCCTGATTTTATGTTTTTGTTTTGTTTTTATTTTCTACAGGTTTCTACTCTAGTGTATGCCAAGTACACGGAGTCGAGGCGAACCATTGACCCCCTACGATCCAGAGTTGAGTAAAACTTTGAGAAAAATTAATAATCATGGTGTACACAACTATACAATCTGAAAGGATTTAGGAGATGGCGTAGAGTTGCAGCCTCCAGGTGTAGTTAATGTGCCCGCTCAAGTTCATGGTGGTAATTTAATTGGTAATGCAGAAAGGGTTCAAAATCCGCCAACACCGAGGTTTCATGAGCATTACAGGGCTAATTATGATACGACCACCTCAGATGGTCTTATTGTTCTTCCTCCTCTACCTCCAGGTCATATATTTGTGGTAACCAGCAGTCTGATACAGATGCTTACAGTAAGAAGGTTATTTGTTGGGTTGGCTTCGGAAGATCCATATGCTCACATGGACAAATTGTCGAGTGTCTGTAAGAGTTGTGTAGGGCGACCAGATTTAGATATGGATGTCATCGCATTGAGAGTATTCCCATTGTCGTTGATCGGTGATGCTGCTGTGTGATTTTCTGAGTTACCATACCATTCGATCTATTCATGGAACCAAATGCACAAGGTGTTCACATCAAGATACTTTTCGGTGTCCAAGAAGTTAAATCATAAAGATAAACTGAACAACTCCGCGGCATTACCAGGAGAGTCGATAAGTAGTTCTTGGGATACGTTCACCGGGTTCATCAGAAGTGTTCAAAACCACCGCCACCGCATTGATGATAAGTCTTTGAATGAGTATTTCTATAAAGGGCAGGATGACAATGGAAGAGCTGTGCTAGATACTATTACCAGAGGATCATATTGTGAGTGCACTTTTGAGGAGATCGCCGAAAAGCTTGAGAGGAGTTCCCAAATCAACAAAGCCTGGAGCACTAGAAAAGCCAATACTGGAAGGAGCACGTTCGCTGTCGAAACTGTGCCCAACCAAGCTAATGATGACATTCGGGAAGAGATGGCTCAGATGAGAACAGAATTGGGTTTGGTACTAAAACATGTGAGTGTTAGTGCGAAAAAAGTGAATGCTGTGAATTATCTGACTCGATCTCCACCACCACCAGTTGAAGAGTGTTACTATAAGGAGGATGCGAATTTGGTAAATGATCAGACGGGGGGTTTCCGAACTAACGCCCAAGGTTCCAACATGGATAATTGGCACCAAGGTCAAGAAAAGAAAGGTCGGAACTATGGAAGCTACAACCGTGAGGGTAACTATGTTCGGGATGGGCACTACAATTGCGACGACAACTACAACCGGAACAATTATGGCAACATAAATGATAAGGTTGGGCCCTATGTTCCTCCTGGTGATAGAGAGTGTGGTAATAGTATGTAACAAATTGAGGATATGATGCAAAATATGATGAAGAGGTTTGATGCAAATGATGAAAATGTGAAAGAGATGTGAAACGACTTGTCTGGAATCGGTCAAAAAGTTGATGCCCATGTAGTGTCGATCAAGCAACTTGAGTAGCAGTTTAGTCAGTTGTCCACCACTGCAAACCCACGTCCGCCTGGCACACTTCCTAGCAACACCATTCAGAATCCGAAAAATGATGGGAATTGTATGGCAATCACTACTCGCAGAGGAAAACAAACCATTGACCCACCCATGCCATCTGAGGTTGAACAAATGATAGAGAAGGATGAGGATGAGATTAAGGTTACTGAAGTGCCAAAAGATGATATTGCAAAGGAAGCTGAGGTGACCCAAAAAGTAGTTCCCATGCCTAGATCTCCACCTCCATTCCCAATGAGATTGGTGAAAAAGACTGAAGAGGGTAAATACCGCAGGTTCATAACTATGTTGAAGCAACTGTCCATAAATGTCCCGTTGATAGAATCTTTGGACAAATGCCTGAGTATGCTAAATTCATGAAAGACTTGGTGACAAAAAAAGGGCTGTTAGTTTTGAGAATGATGAGAGGATGCAACATTGCAGGGCCATTGCTACTAGGTCACTTGTGCAAAAGAAAGAGGATCCTGGAGCTTTCACTATTCCTTGTACCATTGGGATGTTACACTTTGCGAAAGCTTTGTGCGACTTGGGTGCCAACATTAATATGATGCCATTGTATATCTACAAGAAGTTGGGTTTAGGGACTCCAAAACCGACTGAGATGCGTCTACTCATGGACGATAGAAACTGTGAAGAAGCCCATTGGTGTTCTCCAAGATGTCCTTGTGAAAGTGGAGTCGTTTATTTTTCCGGGAGATTTTGTGATCCTTGATTGTGAGGTTGATTTTGAGGTTCCCATCATCTTAGGGAGACCATTCCTTGCTACTGGGCGTGCCTTAGTTGATATGGAGATAAGGCAGATGAAATTCCGACTGAATAATGAGGAGGTAACTTTTAATATCTGTAGGTCTATAAAGCAGGAAAGTGATCTTAAGTCGGTATCGGTGGTGAGTCATATTGTGGAAAGAGGTTTTGAAGTGTCTATTGAAGAGAGTTTGGGTGTTGATGCACTGGCAGCGGTAATGATGAATTTTGATGGTGATGGTATTGAAGACTATGATGCATTGGTTGCCGCAATTGATAGGTTTGAATTTCGTTCCAAACAAAAAAGATTGGAGTTAGATATGAAGAATTGCGAATCCCCACCTGCTGAACCGTCTGTGGAAGAGCCTCCAAAACTGGAACTCAAGGCTCTACCATCCCACTTGAGGTATGTATTCTTGGGGAGAGATAGCACTTTACCGGTAATCATTGCTGCGGATTTGAGCGCGGAGTAAGTTGAGGCCTTGGTTTCTTTTTTGAAGAGGTTCAAGAGGGCTATTGGATGGACTATTGCGGATATTATTGATATTCCACCGGGCATTTGTTCTCACAAAATCCAACTCATGCCAGACAGTTAGCCAAGTATTGAGCACCAAAGGAGACTAAATCCCCTTATGCAAGAGTTTGTGAAAAAGGAGATCATTAAGTGGTTGGATGCTGGATTCATATAACCCATTGTTGATAGTAGTTGGGTTTATCCCATTCAGTGTGTCCCCAAGAAAGGGGGAATCACCGTGGTTCCAAATGATAAAAATGAGCTTGTTCCAATGAGGCCGGTGACTGGTTGGAGAGTGTGTATGGACTACCGCAAGCTAAATACATGGACAGAGAAAGGCCACTTCCCTATGTCGTTCATGGATCAAATGTTGGATCGTCTCACTGGTAAGGGTTGGTATTATTTTCTAGATGGGTATTCAGGCTATAATCAAATTTTCATAGCGTCGGAAGACCAAGAGAAGACCACATTCACTTGTCCTTATGGGACATTCACCTTCAAAAGGATGTCATTTGGGTTGTGTAATGCTTTAGCGACCTTCCAGCGTTGTATGATGTCGATATTTTCAGATATGGTGGAGTACACTATTGAGGTATTTATGGATGATTTCTCTGTGGTAGGTGACTCGTTTGATGCTTGTTTGATGCATCTGGCCGATGTACTGAAACGGTTTGAAGAGTGCAATCTTGTGCTCAATTGGGAAAAGTGCCACTACATGGTGAAAGAAGATATAGTTTTGGATTATTGGATTTCGCAGAAAGGTATTGAGGTCGATCAAGCCAAAGTGGAGGTAACAGAAAAGCTTCTACCACCCATCTTTATCAAAGGTGTTCAGAGCTTTCTTGGGGATGCAGGTTTCTACCGGAGTTTTATTAAAGATTTCTCAAAAATTGCACACTCATTGTGCAAACTACTCGAAAAAGAGTGTAAGTTTGATTTTTATGATGCTTGTCTGAGAGCATTTGGAGAGTTGAAAGCCAAGTTAACTTCCGCACCTATCATTATTTCACCGGATTGGGGACAACTATATGAAGTTATGTGTGATGCGAGTGCGGTGGCGCTTTGGGTAGTATTAGTACAGAGGCGAGAGCAGATTCTTCATCCGATTTACTATGCCAGCAAACCTTTGAATGTGGCTCAAAAGAACTATACTGTGACTGAACAAGAACTCCTTGCTGTGGTTTTTGCATTCGAAAAATTTAGGTCCTACTTGCTTGGTTCTAAGGTCATAATGCATACTGACCATTCTGCATTGAGGTATCTGATGGCTAAAAAGGATGCAAAAGCGAGGTTGATTAGATGGGTGCTTTTGTTGCAAGAGTTCGAGTTTGAGGTAAAGGATATAAAGGGGATAGAAAATTAAGTTGCCGATCATTTGTCCAGACTAGAGGTAGAAGCTATGATCATGTTTGAGGATGGAATTGAAATTAATGATGCATTCCCTGATGAACAAGTATTGGCTGCTTCTTATGATCTTATCCCTTGGTTTGCATTTTTTTGCTAATTACTTGGCAAGTGATTTGGTTCCATCGGATTTGTCATTCCACCAAAGAAAAAAATTCATGTCTGATGTGAAGAAATTCTTTTGGGATGAGCCTTAGTTTTTCAGTATTTGTGCTGATGGGATTATTCATCGCCGTGTGCCCGAGGTCGAGATGATGAGTATACTAGAGGCGTGTCATTCATCACCTGTTGGTGGGCACCATAGTGGTATCTGAACTGCTCATAAGATTTTACAGTGTGGGTATTACTAGCCTACCATCCTCCAAGATTCTCATGATTTCGCCAAGTCTTGTGACCGTTGCCAAAGAGAATGAGGAATTTCAAAGAAGCATGTGCTACCTATGAATCTGATATTGGTGATTGAGTTATTCGATGTCTGGCGCCTTGACTTCATGGGTCCATTTGTAAGTTCGCATGGGATGAAGTATATTCTTGTTGCAGTTGACTATGTATCAAAATGGGTGGAGGCAATTGTGCTTTCAAACAATGAGGGAAAGACTGTCACCGCATTCCTAAAAAAGAGTATCTTTTTGAGATTTGGTACACCTAGGGTAGTTATCAACGATGGAGGTTCTCACTTTTGTAACAAGTTGTTCAAGGCATTTCTAGAGAAATATGGGGTTCGTCACAATGTAGCCACTCCTTATCATCCGTAGTCTAGTGGGCAAGTTGAAGTGTCCAACAGAGAGATAAAGCAAATCCTTGCGAAGACTGTGAACGCCAACAAAACTTATTGGTCAAGAAGGCTTGATGATGCTCTAAGGGCCTATCACACCGCATTCAAGACCACCACCACCCTGCCTTTCCCCTGTCTGATATTCCATCTCTGCAGGGAGTCTTCAGTACCTATTTGGCATTGTGACAAGTTGCTTGAGGCGACCAAGACATTGGACATCGGCTTCATTCAGGATGATGGCAACCTTGTTGTACCATAGAGGGAGCCACAGGTTGATGTACCGCCTTTGGGTGTTGATCTTACTGCGGATGTAGAGCAGATGCATGCTGATGACACTACCATTCCATCCCATACAACAGATGCCCAGGCTCCACCTTCTTCGGCCACTAGTCAGGCCCCGAGCTCCTCCCGAGCCACCCCCTCTTCACGGTCCACTATCGTTCCTCTAGCCCGAGTCCAGAAGCTGGAGAAACAGATGGCCGCTTTGCTGCAGCAATAAGGCCGAGGATGCAGCGTTTGATTGAGGAGTTCGAGGCGAGGATGGATCATATGATAGATCGGAAGATTTAGGAAGTTCATAAGCGCCTGGATGCTTTCGAGTTGAGAGTCTTGGAGAGGACTTGCTTCGACCATAGATGTGACCACCTTCTAGACGGAGTTGGCAAGCCTCCGTGCTGATGTTGATTCCCTCCTAGCCCCTACTGAGACTGCACCAGAGGCTACCCCTACAGCGGAGGAGGATGATGTGGTGATGACTGCCCTATTTGGCGATGCTATGCCACCACCAGACTCTTCTTGTGCTGCTGGGAAATGCCACCGCTCTGACCACACTTCTGATGCTGATGAGGCTCGAAGATTGAAGAAGAAGGAGCGCCAGAAGTTTGAGGTGGCCTAGAGGGAGTCTATACTTGATGAGGAGAGGAGACAGCAGCGGGCCCGTGAGGTGGATGTTGGCCCATCTGGCATTCCGAGCACTACTGATGGTGCTCCCATAGTTGGTGAGGGTACTACTGATGGCGTCCCTAGTGTTGATCCAGCGGGCTCCAGGAAACCGGACCCACTCGTTTCTTGAGGGGTCTTCGGCGCATTTGCGCCACAGGATTGCTTCACCCTAAGCTTTACTTTTTATTTTTGTGCATTGAGGGCAATTGCACCTTATTTTTTTAGGGGTGGGGTAAATATATTTTGAGTGATAGGGTGAAGTCTGAGTAACCCAACTCATAATCCTCCTTTGGGGTTTTCTTGCCTGTGTTCTTTTCCCCCAAGGGACTATTTACTTTTATGTTGAACCGGCATATTTAGGATTGTATGTGTAGAAGTAAATAGAAGAATGAAAGCATGATGGCATAAAGAGCATGAAATTGAAACCTGTCTAAAAATTTTGAAATGTGCTAGATCTATAAGCTGAATGAGTTAAATGTGTTGGATCTTCATATGACATGATAAGGAACCGGTAGGATAGCATGACTTAAGCTAAAACTTGAACTGGGCAATTCAATAATCCGATAATGAAACAATGTGCCAAGTGTGTGTGAGAAAAGTTTGAATGTTCATACAGTATATGCCATTCTAGAACTTGTCCCATTGGTCCTGCTAAGATAATCTAGTCTAGAAGTTGGGAGATGATCATAGGCCCTTGTTCAAGTCCACTCAAGCCTAAAATTAATCAACAAAAAGAAATAAATGTTCCCTTTGATCCAAATGTTTGAGCTTAATGTAGACCATTTTTTTAATACACCAAATTCACCTTCCCTTAAAGATTGTTTTGGCCCCGGTCCCTCCTTGGACATGTGCACCTTGACTTACGTCAAAAGCCTAAGTTGAGGGTGGCTAATTCCAAAAGTTACCTTAATCTTGGCCCTGGTCCGACATCGGATATTGTGCACCTCAACTCATGCAAATACCTAAGTTGAGGGTGATTATGAAAAAGGAAACCGAAATCAAAAGGGTATGGAAAGAGTTTTGTGTAGATGAAAGAAAAAGAGAAGAAAAGATAGAAAAAGATGTGACTGCAGTCAAAAGAAACAAAAAGATGAATGACAAAAGTGCTGAAAGAAACAAAGAAAGATGATGTAAAAGAAAAAGAAGTAAGTGAAAAATAAGAGAGATAAAGTCAAAAGTCACATTTGTGCTGAAAATAGTCAAGGAAAGAGCAGAAAATTAAAAAGATAAGAATTTGTTTAGAAAAGAGGTTAAAAGTCAATGTAATTTCAAGGAGGTCAAAAAGTCACTAAAAAGTACCCAATGTACCCTACCTGACCCTGAGCCTACGTTACAAGCTAAGAAAGTCCTATAGTGATCCTAGTGACTAGTTTGGAGAGTCTATGCAGTGAAAATAAGGGCAAGCTTATGGTATTGAGCACTAATTGTACTTGAAGTCACTTCTGAATGTGAGTGTTGAATGAATCCTTAGATTTGAAATTTATATCTATTGTGTGGAAAAAGGATTTCTTTTGAAGTGAGGGCAGAAGTTATATTGTTGGAGAATTGGTACCTTGGTGATTGGGAAAACTGTATGTGGTGTCTATTGGTCTATCTATGTCATGTTTTGATCCGCATGAGTTAGCTTGTTGAGTCTAGATGAAAAGATTTGTACTAATGTGATGGAATTGATTGAGAAAGCCATTTGATTGCTTGAGTTTGTATGTCTGCTTCTACATAAGTGTCGTTTAGGGTTTAGTGTGTCGCTTGAGGACAAACAACAAGTTAAAGTTGAGGGTGTTAATATACCGTGAGCTTAAGGTATTTTTGATACGTTTCACTTAGAGTTTCTGTGTGTCTTGGGCAATTTTGTTTTTAGGAATAATGTTTTGTGTATAATTTTTGCAGGAAATTGGCTTGGATGCGGTGGATGAAGATGCGAGCTGAAAAGTGCAGAAGTAGCCACCAATGGAGCAACCCACGGACCGTAGGTCCAACGACGGGGCGTGGATGGGTAGTCGTAGGTCCTGGTCTGGGAATTGAGTTCCAGTACTTTGTCCATGGAGTGACAGGACAGACCGTAGTCCAGTCCACGGACCGTAGGTGATGCATCGTAGGTGGAAGATCAGGGAAGTCTGACCAAGTGTGGAACCACAGAGCAGACGACGGACCGTAGGTCGACCCATGGCCCGTCCTGCACATCCGTCGATGGTGATCTGGGAGTTGAAGGTTCCAGTACCTGATTATTTTGTCCAAGTGTTGAGCCACGGAAGGGGACCTACGGACCGTAGGTCGACCCATGGTCCGTAGGTCAAGGCGTCGACAGAAACCGCGTTTCAGTAGTTTATTTCCTTATTTTGTTTCCTGTTTAATTTAGGATTTTTTATCTATAAATAAGAGTTGTAATCTTCGTTTTGGGGGGTTAGACATTATTGTAAACTTCTAGTTTTTGTTCTTTGGGAATTAATTTGCAAACTCTTAGCAATTAACTTTCCGGATTTCATTTTATACAATTTTCACTTTGAAATTCAATTCAAGATTTTGGGTTTCATCTATTCTAACTGTAAGTTCATGAATTCTTTCAACTTAATTATGAATTGCGAACTCTCAAGCATGAGTAGCTAAATCCACTACTAGGGTTGTGGGAACCATGAGCAATTAACAAAGTATGAATAATAATTAAGTAATTCATGAATAGTGTTTATGTATGTATTGTTAATCCTTTCACTTAGAAGTCTTTTTAATGGTGCGCAACGTTAGAACTCACATCATTTCTACTTGCCGGACCAAGGAGGTAGTGAATGAGAAAAGGAATAAACAACAGAGATTTAGTGGATGCTATCTAATAGTTTGATGTCAATAGGAGTGAGGGTGAAAATTAAACTACATTTATATGACGACTAATCTGGGGTAAAGGTAAGGGTTAGTAAAGCATACACCCGTAGACGGACCAAGTTGCGTGGTGAAATTCCCTACTTGGAGGACCAATCACTTAGGGATACCTAACTTACCAACTTTGCATGTAAAACACTAGGAAAGGATTACTATTATTAGGATCACCGCGTTAAGAGCTTGTGGGTAATACATATACCCTAGTTTCTTCCTCATATTGATCACTCAAAGTCTTAATATTGTTTACTTGTTACTTAAGCATTCAAGATTGTTACTTACTTGTAAAATTTCCCCCTGTTTACTTTTCTCGAAAATAAGTTGACTAAACCGATATAATTGTGAGTTAAAGTTAAGTCTAAACCATATGTCTCATAGGATCGACCCCAACCTTCAAGTTGGGTTCTTTACTTGATAACAATCGCTTATACTTCTTTAGGGAGGTGTAATTTGAGCGTATCACGCATTGAGGATATGATGCCCATGCAGTGTCAATCAAGCAACTTGAGCAGTAGTTTAGTCAGTTGTGCACCACTGTGAACCCACGTCAGCCTGGCACACTTCCTAGCAACACTATCCAAATTCCAAAAAATGATGGGCATTGTATGGCAGTCACTACTCGCGAAGGAAAGCACACCATTGACCCCCCCCCCCCATGTCGTCTGAGGTTGAAAAAATGAGAGAGAAGAATGAGGAGGAGATTGAGGTAACTGAAATTCCAAAAGATGATACGGAAAATGAAGCTGAGGTGACCCAAAAAATTGTTCACATGCCTGGACCTCCACCTCCATTCCCGCAGAGATTGGTGAAAAAGACAGAAGAAGGAAAATACCGCAGGTTCATAGCTATGTTGAAGCAACTTTCCATAAATGTCCCGTTGATAGAAGCTTTGGAACAAATGCCTGGGTATGCTAAATTCATGAAGGAGTTGGTGAACAAAAAGAGGGTTGTTAGTTTTGAGAATGATGTGAGGTTGCAGCATTGCAATGCCATTGCTACTAGGTCACTTGTGCAAAAGAAGGAGGATCCTAGAGCTTTTACTATTCCTTGTACCATTGGGATGTTATACTTTGCGAAAGCTTTGTTCGACTTAGGTGCCAACATTAATTTGATGCCATTGTCCATCTACAAGAAGTTGGGTTTAGGGGCTCCGAAACTGACTGCAATGCGTTTACTCATGGCCGATAGAACTGTGAATAAGCCCATTGGTGTTCTCCAAGATGGCCTTGTGAAAGTGGAGTCGTTCATTTTTCTGGCGGATTTTGTGATACTTGATTGTGAGGTTGATTTTGAGGTTTCCATCATCTTATGGAGACCATTCCTTGCTACTGGGCGTGCCTTAGTCGATATGAAGAGAGGGCAAATGAAGTTTCAACTGAATAATGAGGAGGTAACTTTTAATATCTGTAGGTCTATGAAGCAGGAAAGTGATCTTAAGTCGGTATCGATTGTGAATCACATTGTGGAGCGAGGTTCTGAAGTGTCTATTGAAGAGAGGTTGGGTTTTGATGCACTGGCAGCGGTAATGAAATTTTTTGATGGGAATGGTATTGAAGACTATGATGAATTAGTTGCCGCACTTGATAGGTTCGAATTTTGTTCCAAACCAAAGAGATTGGAGTTAGATATAAAGAATTGTGAATCCCCACTTACAAAACCGTCTGTGGAAGAGCCTACAAAACTGGAACTTAAGGTTCTACCATCCCACTTGAGGTATGTATTCTTGGAGAAAGATAGCACTTTACCGGTAATCATTTTTAATGATTTGAGCGAGGAGCAAGTTGAGGCTTTGGTGTCGGTTTTGAAGAGGTTCAAGAGGGATATTTGATGGACTATTGCGGACATTATTGGGATTCCACTAGGCATTTGTTCTCACAAAATCCAACTCATGTCGGACAGTAAGCCAAGTATTGAGCACCAAAGAAGACTGAATCCCCCTATGCAAGAGGTTGTGAAAAATGAGATCATTAAGTGGTTGGATGCTGGAGTCATATATCCCATTACTGATAGTAGTTGGGTTTTTCCTGTTCAGTGTGTGCCTAAGAAACGGGGAATCGCCGTGGTTCCAAATGCTAAAAATGAGCTTGTTCCAATGAAGCCGGTGACTGGGTAGAGTGTGTATGGTCTACCGCAAGCTAAATGCATGGACAGAGAAATACCACTACCCTATGCCGTTCATGGATCAGATGTTGGATCGTCTCGCTGGTAAGGGTTGGTATTATTTTCTAGATGGGTATTCGGGCTACAATCAAATCTCCATAGCGCCAGAAGACTAAGAGAAGACCACCTTCACTTGTCCTTATGGGACTTTCGCCTTCAAAAGGATGCCATTTGGGTTATATAATGCTCCAGCGACCTTCCAGTGTTGTATGATGTCGATATTTTCAGATATGGTGGAGGACACGATTGAGGTATTTATGGATGATTTCTCTGTGGTAGGTGACTCGTTTGATTGTTGTTTGATGCATCTGGCCGAGGTACTGAAACGATGTGAAGAGTGCAATCTTGTGCTCAACTGGTAAAAGTGCCACTTCATGGTGAAAGAGGGTATAGTTCTGGGTCATCGGATTTTGCAGAAAGGTATTGAGGTCGATCAAGCCAAAGTTGAGGTAATAGAAAAACTTCCACCACTCATCTCTGTCAAAGGTGTTCGGAGTTTTCTTGGGCATGCAGGTTTCAATCGGAGGTTCATAAAAGATTTCTCAAAAATTACACACCCATTGTGCAAACTTCTCGAAAAGGAGTGTAAATTTGATTTTGATGATGCTTGTCTGGGAGCATTTGGAGAGTTGAAAGTCAAGTTAACTTTCGCACCTATCATTATTATACCGGATTGGGGACAACCGTTTGAAGTTATGTGTGATGCGAGCGGGGTGGCACTTGGGGTAGTATTATGAACCCGATATTGGTGATTGAGTTATTCGATGTCTGGGGTCTTGATTTCATGGGTACGTTTGTGAGTTCGCATGGTATAAAGTATATTCTTGTTGCGGTTGACTATGTTTCGAAATGGGTGGAGGCAATTGCGCTTTCAAACAATGAGGGAAAGATTGTCACTGCATTCCTGAAAAAAAAGTATTTTCTCCAGATTTGGTACACCTACGACAATTATCAGCGATGGAGGTTCTCACTTTTGTAACAAGTTGTTCAAGGCGTTGCTAGAGAAATATGGGGTTCGTCACAATGTAGCCACTCCTTACCATAGGCAGTCTAGTGGGCAAGTTGAGGTGTCAAACAAAGAGATAAAGCAAATCCTTGCAAAGACTGTGAACACCAACATAACTAATTGGTCAAGAAGGCTTGATGATGATCTATGGGCCTATCGCACCACATTCAAGACTCCCATAGGTATGTCCCCCTACCATTTTGTATATGGGAAGTCATGTCATTTGCCTGTAGAGCTAGAGCATAAAGCAATGTGGGCGCTAAAGAAGTTGAATTTGGATTGGGGTGCCGCATCAAGACAAAGACTGAATGACATGAATGAGCTTGATGAGTTTTGCCTAAAAGCATATGAAAGTTCAGCCTTGTACAAAGAGACAATGAAGAAGTACCATGATCAGCAGATTGAAAAGCGTAAATTTGTTGACGGTGATCTGGTGCTCTTATTCAACTCAAGGTTGCGCTTGTTTCCTGGCAAGCTCAAGTCCAAGTGGACCGGACCATTCAGAGTCACTCAAGTATTTCCACATGGAGCGGTTGAGCTCGAGAACAAGGAAGGGACGAGGATCAAGGTGAACGGACAGAGAATAAAATTCTACTTGGGGAAATCTGAGAGTGTACAAGAAGTGATAGAGGCCCATTATCTTGATGAAGTCTGAGTAATCAAGGTGTCTGCGTCGTGCCGCGATGTTAAATCAAGCGCTTCTTGGGAGGCAACCCAAGATGTACAATCTAGCCAACTATAGGAGTTTCTTTTCGATATAGGAGTTTTCTTCTTTCTTTTTGATTTTGTAGTGCTTTAGATAGGTGTTCATTTTTCTGTTTAGCATTGGCTAGATATTGAATATGGCCTGCATCTAAAAAGTGTCCAGAAAATGTAAAAAGAAAGTCCTAATGGTTGCTACGTGTGCAGGGATGAAAATGCAATATCTGCAAAAACTAGTTGTGCAATGGTCTACGGGCCCCATCGTTGGTCCGTTGGTTAATCCACGGACCGTGGATGTCGTGTGTAGATCCCAGGTAAGTTTTCTAATTTTTTTAAGTGTCAGAGTGACCTACGGACCCGATCGATAGACCGTAGGTCGACCCACAGACCGTCGACAGGGTCTCGTGGGTCTAAGTTAGGGTTTCTGCCTGACCCGACCCGGACCCTAATTAATATAATCCTTCATTTTTTAAAACCATTTCCCACTTCTACCCCCCCCCCCCAACCATTTGTAACCTTCAAATTATCCCATTTTCATCCATAAATATACCCCCTAATCAATCCCAACTGATTCCATTTAAATTACCAAATCCCATATCTTCCATCTTCTCTCCCAAATCATTCCATCATCTCCTTTTTCTCTCCAAAAGCTTTCAAGGTCCGGGTTCAGTGTCCACGTTGTTCTATGAGCCTTTGCACTCGATCACACACTCACCATCGTTGATTACTTGTAAGGTAAACTGATTTCTCCAAAACTTTGAATAATTGTTTCACTTGAAGTCACAACGATGAACTTGACCTTGGGTTGTTAAATTACTTGTTAAAATGTTGAGTTTTAGTTTAGAAACACCCTTGGAATGACGGTACGTGATTGTGTAATTAATCTAAATTGAATAAATAGGTTAATAGGTCTAATTGGAAGTTTTGACTTAGGGTTGTTCAATGTTTTTTATGAATGTGAAAGAAATTGCATGATCACAACCCTAAGGATGATGAACTAACGATAAAATATGTTGAAATTCATGTTTAGGCTTAGTTTGATTAAGTTTTTGTTGAAGTTTTGCATCGACTGTGAGTTGAAGTATTATTCCTGGCACAGAACTGATCTACGCACTGCACCCACGGACCGTAGGTCAACCTACGGACCGTAGGTCAACCTACGGACCGTAGGTGGGGGTCCGTGGATGAGTAGCACACAAGTATTTGGTCTAAGTCTAGAACCACGGTGTGGATTACGGTCCGTCGTTTGATCGACGGACCGTTCTGCATGTCCGTGGTTCTCCATCTGGGACCTAATTTTCCACCACTAACCTATGTACGGGACCCATGGACCGTCGTTCCATCGACGGACCATAGGTACCCACCGTGGGTCACAAGTCCAGCTACTGCCTGATTTTTTTTTATTTTTTGTCCAAGTCCGATTCATGTTCTAAAATTATTTCATGGGTCCTTTTGTGTTCTTAGGGTACTAACTAAGCTTCCACAGGTACCATGACTCCTAAACAAGCACCGATGTACGCCAAAAAGGGCAAGTCTAAGTCCGTTGCCCCTTCCCGACGCCTGTTGGATGAGGACACCGATCAGGATTACATCCCACCTACCACCAGGGTTTCCCCAACTACCCCCCGCACTACTAGGAGATCCCAGTAGGTTATTTCTATGAGTGATGAGGTCGAGGTCACTGCCCCCGAGTCTGGGGAGGGGGCCACACATTCAGGAGAGTTGCAGTCCGGCTCCGAGTCAAAGTCTTTCTCTAGTTCTAGCGGCAGTCCTATTTCTTCATCTGATGCATATAGCTCAGGAGACATCCCGGTACCTCCCAGAGCTGAGCCTGCCCCTAATGTTGCTGAGCCGAACAAATGGTGCGTGGAGGGCCAGTACCAATTATATGAAAATAGAACCATGCTCAATGAACACCGAAAGATGGCCAGGACCGTGACTGAGGAGCGCAGGTTTCTTACATGTAGCCTCCACACCGTGCCTGTTATTGAGGAGCTATTCCGGAGGCACAAATGTGAGTGGATGGCACGGGGCCCAGGGAACTACAGTGAGGAGATAAATCGGGAGTCTTATGCTTCCTATGCCGCCATGGTACGCAATTCCATATCCAAGAGGGCTAAGCCACTGACCCACCCTCCACTTCAGTCCACATTGGTGCGAAATTTTCCTGTTGACATCTCAGAGGCCACCATTCGCTGGTTCATATATGGCCCAGCCCACACTCTGCCTATTAATACAACGGAGTATGACTATAGGATGGGCATTGTTTAGAGTGGGTCTTTTCAGAGAGATGCTGATCAGAGAAAGACGTTGCTTCGTTGGATGGCACGTCATATTGCTGAGGATGGAGAGCGTACCGAGTGGGTGCAAAACATGTCATTGACTATCAGAAAGGAAACTTTGAGCTTCGCTGTGAAGTTCTTCTGGTTATTGGTTCATACTAGACTGTCCCCTACTCAGGCGGACAATGTTTTCACTTGGGACCGGGCTGTTATGATTGCGGCTATTATGGCGGGTTTGGAGCTTGACTTCTCCCGCATCCTGATCGCCGAGATCTACTAGAGGGCCTTCAGGACCACCACCACTCTGCCCTTCCCGTGTTTAATATTCCATCTCTGTAGGGAGGCTTCAGTGCCTATTTGGCATTGTGACAGGTTGCTCAAGGTGACCAAGAAAGTGGATATCGGCCTCATTCGATATGATGCCAACCTTGCTGCACCACGGAGGGAGCCACAACTTGACTTACCGCCTTTGGGTGCTGATCTTGCTGCTGATGTAGAGCATACCCAGGTTGATGACACTTCCGTTCCTCCTACTACTGCTGATGCACAAGCTCCACCGTCTACAGACATTAGTCAGGCCCCGAGCTCATCCCGAGCCACTCCCTCTTCAGGGTCCACTGTCATTCCTCTGGCCAGAGTCTAGAAGTTGGAGACCTAGATGGCTACTCTGCTGCAGCATATGAGGCCGTGGATGAGCATTCTGTTGAGGAGTCTGAGGCTAGGATGGAGAAGATGATGGATAGGAAGATTCAGGCCGTTCATAAGCGCCTAGATGCATTTGAGTTGCGAGTCCTGGAGAGGCCTGCCCCTACTATTGATGTGACCACATTCCAGACGGAGTTGGCAAGCCTCTGTGCCGATGTTGATACCCTCTTCGCACCTACTGATACTGTGCCAGAGTCCTCCCCTGCGGTTGAGGAGGATGAGGTGGTGATGACTGCCCTTTCTGGCGATATTATGCCACAACCCGATCCTTTGCTTACTGCTGGGAAGCGCCACCGCTCCAACCACACTTCCGATGCTGATGAGGCTCGAAGATTGAAGAAGAAGGAGTGACACCAATTTGAGGTACCCCAGTGGGAGTCCATCATTAATGAGGAGATGAGGCAGCAGCGAGCCCGTGAGATAGATGTTGGCCCTTCTGGTTTGAGGAGCACTACTGATGGTGTTCCTGTTATTGGTGAGGGCATTACTGATGACGTCCCTAGTGTTAATCCAGCGGGTTCCGGGAAATCGGATCTACCCGCTTCTTGATGGGTCTTCAGTGCATTTGCCCCACAAGTTTGCTTCACCCTATGTTTTACTTTTTATTTTGTGCATTGAGGGAAATTGCACCTTATTTTGTTGGGGTGTGGGGTAAATGGATTGTGAGCGATAGGGTGAAGTCTGAGTAACCCAACTCATAATCGTCCCTTGAGGTTTTCTTGCCTGTGTTCTTTTTCCCTAAGGGATTGTTTTACTTTTATGTTGAACCGGCATATGTAGGATTGTATATTTAGAAGTGAGTAGAAGAATGAAAGCATGATGGCATAAAAGAGAATGAAATTGATTCCTATTCAAAAAATTTGAAATGTGCTAGATCTATAGGCTGAATGAGTTGAATGTGTAGGATCTTCATATGACATGATAAGGAACCGGTATGATAGCACGACTTAAGCTAAAACTTGAACTGGGTAATTCAATAATCCGATAATGAAACAATATGCCAAGTGTGTGTGAGAAAAGTTTGAATGTTCATGCAGTATGTGCCAATCAAGAACTTACCCCGTTGGTCCTGCTAAGATAATCTAGGCTAGAAGTTGGGAGATGATCATAGGCCCTTGTTCAAATAAGTCCACTCAAGCCTAAAATGATTCAACCAAAGGAAATAAACGCTCCCTTTGATCCAAATGTTTGAGCCTAATTTAGACCACTTCTTTCAATACACCTAATTCACCTTCCCTAAAAGATTATTTTGGCCCCGGTCCCTCCTTGGACATGTGTACCTTAACTTAGGCCAAAAGCCTAAGTTGAGGGTGGCTAATTCAAAAAGTTATCTTAATCTTGGCCGTGGTCCGACATCGGATATTGTGCACCTCAACCCATGCAAAATACATAAGTTGAGGGTGGCACTAAAAGGAAACCGGAATTAAAAGGGTATGAAAAGAGTTTTGTGTAGAAGAAAAAAAAAGGAAAAGAAAGAAAAAAAAGATGTGACTGAAGTCAAAAGAAGCAAAAAGATGATTGACAAAAGTAATGAAAGAAAGAAAGAAAGATGAAGTAAAAAGAAAAAGAAGAAAGTGAAAAATAAGAGCAATAAAGTCAAAAGTCACATCTGTGTTTAAGAGAGTCAAGGGAAAGAGCAGAAAAAAAAAGATGTCAAGAATTTGTTGAGAAAAGAGGAAAAAAGCCAATGTAATGTCAAGGAGGGGATAAAAGTCACTAAAAAGTACCCAAATGTACCCTACCTGACCCTGAGCCTACGTTACAAGCTAAGAAAGTCCTATAGTGATCCTAATGACTAGTTTGGAGAGTCTAGGCAGTGAAAATAAGGGCAAGACTATGGTATTGAGCACTAACTGTACTTGAAGTCACTTCTGAGTGTGAGTGTCGAATGAATCCTTAAATTTGAAATTCATATTTATTGTGTGGAAAAATGATTTCTTTTGAAATGAGGGCACTAGTTACATTGTTGGAGAATTGGTACCTTAGTGATTGTGAAAAGTGTATGTTGTGGTGTCTATTGGTTGATCTATGTCATGTTTTGATCCGCATGAGTTAGCTTGTTGAGTCTAGATGAAAATATTTGCACTAATGTGATGGAACTGATTGAGAAAGTCATGTGATTGCTTGAGTTTGTATGTCTGCTTCTACATAAGTGTCGTTTAGAGTTTTGCTGTGTCGCTTGAGGACAAACAACAAGTTTAAGTTGAGGGTGTTGATATACCGTGAGTTTACAGTATTTTTGATGTGTTTCACTTAGATTTTGTGTGTGTCTTGGGCTATTTTGTTATTAGAAACAATGTTTTGTGTGTAATTTTTGCAGGAAATAGGCTTGGATGCGGTTGATGAAGATGCGAGCTGAAAAGTGCAAAGGTGACCACCGACGGAGCCAACCACAGACCGTAGGTCCAGTGACGGACCATAGGTGGGCAAGTGTAGGTGGAAGATCAGGGAAGTCTTACCAAGTGTGGAACCACAGAGCAGACGACGGACCGTCGGTCGACCTACGGTCCGTCCTGCACATCCGTCGTTGGGGATCTGGGAGTTGAAAGTTCCAGTACCTGATTAATTTTCCAAGTGTTGAACCACGGAAGTGGACCTACGGACCGTAGGTCGACCCACGGTCTGTAGGTCGAGGCGTCGATCGAAACCGCGTCTGAGCAGTTTATTTCCTTATTTTGTTTCCTGTTTAAGTTAGGATTTGTTTTCTATAAATAGGAGTTGTAATCCTCAGTTTTGGAGGTTAGACATTATTGTATACTTCTAGTTTTTGTTCTTTGGGAATTAATTTGCAAACTCTTAGCAATTAAATTTCCGGATTTCATTTTTTACAATTTTCACTTTGAAATTCAATTCAAGATTTCGGATTTCATCTATTCTAACTGTAAGTTCATGAATTCTTTCAACTTAATTATGAATTGTGAACTCTCAAGCATGAATAGCTAAATCCACAATTAGGGTTGTGGGAACCATGAGCAATTAACAAAGTATGAATAATAATTAAGTAATTCTTGAACAGTGTATATGCATGTATTGTTAATCCTTTCGTTTAGAAGTCTTTTTAACGAGTGCACGTGTTAGAACTCGCCTCGTTCTTACTTGCCGGACCAAGGAGGTAATGAATGAGAAAAGGATTAAACAACAGATATTTAGTGGATGCTATCTAATAGTTTGATGTCAATTGGAGTGAGGGTGAAAATTAAACTACATAGATATGACGACTAATCTGGGGTAAAGGTAAGGATCAGTAAAGCATACACCCGTAGACTGACCAAGTTGCGTGGTGAAATTTCCTACTTGGAGGACCAATCACTTAGGGATACCTAACTTACCAACTTTGCATGTTAAACAGTAGGAAAGGATTATTATTATTATTAGGATTACTGCGTTAAGAGCTTGTGGGGAACACATATACCCTAGTTTCTTTCTCATATTGATAACTCAGAGTTTGAATTTTTTTTATTTGTTACTTAAGCATTCAAATCTTTTACTTACTTACAAAATCCCCCCTGTTTACTTTCCTCGGAAGTAATTTGACTAAACGGATATAATTACTAGTTAAGTTTAAGTCTGAACCATATTCCTCGTGGGATCGATCCCAACTTATAAGTTGGGTTCTTTACTTGATAACGATCGCTTATACTTCTTTAGGGAGGTGTAATTTGACCGTATCACCGGTTGCCTTATTTGTTGATGTAGAAATCATTTAGGTTCTAGCAACGGCTCCACAAGTTCCCTTCTTCGCTCCGATGTAATGCTTTGAGTTACATGTAATTAAGAACAATTGAGATCAAGTTATTAACACTTGAACACCAAATATCTAGACTTAGAAGAATTAAATATAGAATAATTCTAAAGTCTCCGGTAACGATGCCAAAACATGTTGCTCCCAAATGCACATGCAAGTGTACGTGGTTGCGTAAGTAATATAGTGACGCTAATAGAGTCGGATTGTCGAATCCAAAGAACTTACGATTAATTTATATCTTATTAGACTAAACCCACAATTTGATGCAAGTGTATCTCAAATAGTTAGTTTTTGAATTTATACTACGATTGCAAGTATTTAAGAATCAAAAGCAAGTAAAATTGATCAACTTCAATTTTGGTGTTTAAAGAACAATTGGGATAACTCTAAGGCGGCAACATACAAAGATTTCATGTATCACATCTCTTTCATAGATTTTAAAAGGTTATTAAATTACCGATTTACTTGATTGATATTATGATCATGATCTCTTGATCTCTAATCACCTACCCAGTAGAATGTCTAACTACATTGTCGAGTAGGGACAAATAAAATCAACTATTGAACATTTAGTTTTCATTCTGTTTCATAACCAAGAAGGGTGTTTATGGGTGTCTAATCCTAAACACAAATCAATTCAAATTATATTAAAAAAAAGATCATGCTCCTTGTATTCTCCGTTCTATCTCTCCACTAGTCTTCTCCTCTCTTATAACCTATGGATTTCTCTTCTTTGGGGCTAACACCTCTAAATACAACCCATTTCTATCACCCATATCATTGACTTGTTTCGGGTTTGGCTCAGTGCCACCCGGAATACCTCTTTGCGAACGTAAGTTCATGGCACCTGCTTATTTGTAACTTTATTAGACAAATAAATATCATGCATCTTTTCTTCCAGCTTATCTAGCCTCTCCATCATTTTATACAGATCTTCAATGCTCATGCCTCCTTTCGCAGCACCGTCACTAGTGTGCCAACACTAGGGCGCCAGGAGTTTGCACCCTAACACGATGTCAGAAGGTTGCACCCTGACACAATGCACCTGCAGTGCGCCAACACTGAGCTCTATAGTTTTTCCCCTGGCGCAGGGCACCATTGTGCGCCAAGATAGGGGCTACAGTAGTTGGAGGGCGGGGAGGCGTGCCACTAGTGTGCTTCAGCCTAGTTTCATCTCATTTCACCCTATGGGTGCTCCTTCGAGTTGCGTCCACGCTTCCATCTTTTACTCTAGCTCCCATGTGCTCAATTTCCCTTCGAAAACTCCTACATATGCTAATCACATGTCTTAGAGTTCAATCATTGCAGTATCTATCAAAACATAACAAATAACGTAAAGAATACTCTCAAAGCACAAGGTACATGTGGAAAAATCATAGTAATTAAGCATAAAAGTACGCCCAAGATTGCGAGATGTGCATAATCATTCAAGCAAACTTATGTTAAAACATTGAGAGATGTATTAGTTTGTCTTAATTTTGCTCTTTTGGGGGTGGGGGAGGCTCTCTTGAAATATTAATTTGAAATACTTTTTCATCTTTTTTTTTCCTTCATTTTTTATTCGGTATTATTTGAAATATCCAAATAAATAAACAAATTATAGTTATTAATAAAATTAATTTAAAATACAATGTATTTTTTACAAACAACATTTAAATAAGAACAAACGATTGAAAAAACTGAACCAAAACTCTCAATTATGAATATCACTATATTTACAAATAATCGCAAATAATATAATTTATAATAGATCATATTACATGTTAATAACATTTAAAATATGATCAAAGAAACCTAAGAGGAATTCACATATTATTTGTTAACTTTTTCTTCCTTGATTTAGAGGGTTATTCCGCGATATTCCTGACATTATCAAAAGGTATGTTGTAATGACTTTTCTATTTGGATTTATTTTTCTAGTTTCTATTTTTATGTTTTTTTTTTTTTTATACATTAGATTCAATGTCATTTCAACAAGCTTGACAAGGAGGAAAGGAAGAGAAGGAGAAGTGAAAGAACGATGAAAAAAATATGCAATAGGTTGTTGTAATGATGATAATTGCTAATTTAGTTGGAATTACATAAAAAAATTATTATTTTTAAAAAAAGTTTTCACCTACAACTACATGCCCGTTAAGAGTTATACTTGGATTCGAGTTAATTTTTATAATTTTTTTTTATTTAGTTGATACATGCAAAAATGGTTAAGTACGTCTGTAGACAGTAAAATTCGTGTCAAGAAAATAATTATCAACAACGGAAAAATATCGCAACAATCATATTTATTGATTTCAAAGTGCGAGTGTAAAATCTCTATTATTCCTCTTATTCGTCTTTTCAGATATAATTCAAGAGCTCTTGATCTTGAATTTGTCTTTGAACTTGATCTTGGATTCAAGGGCTTTGGAACTTGTTCTTGAATTTGTCTTTGAAACTTGATCTTGGATTCAAGAGCTTTAGAGCTTGTTCTTGAATCTTTGATAAACTTGAACTTGAACTTTATCTTGATCTTGACTTATACTTGAATTCAAGGGCTTCGAACTTGATCTTGAATCTTGTAGTCTTGATCTTGATTTGTGGACTTGATGAACTTTATATGGATTTGAACATTGATGATCTTGATCTTGAACTTGATCTTGGATTCAAGGGCTTTAGAACTTGTTCTTGAATCTTCGATGAATTTGAATTTGAACTTTATCTTGATCTTGACTTATACTTGAATTCAAGGACTTCAAGCTTGATCTTGAATCTTGTAGTCTTGATCTTGGATTCAAGGGTTTTAGAGTTTGTTCTTGAATCTTCGATGAACTTGAACTTGATCTTGACATATACTTGAATTCAAGGGCTTCGAGCTTGATCTTGAATCTTGTAGTCTTGATTTTGAACTTGATCCTGGATTCAAGGGATTTGGAGTTTGTTCTTGAATCTTCGATGAACTTGAACTTTATCTTGATCATGACTTATACGTGAATTCAAGGGCTTTGAGCTTGATCTTGAATCTTGTGGTCTTGATCTTTATCGTTCTTGAAGTTGAATGCTTGAATTCTTGAACTTCTAGCTGGTAGAGAAATTTGTAGCTTTTGATCCATGAGCTTTCTCTAACTTCTTGTTAGAATTCTTGGTCCCTTTTCTGAATTATGAGGACCCATATTTATAGTTTTAAAATAGACGAGTTGTGATAGGAATGGGATTTCCTTCGGCCAATCAGATTTAAGTGACACTTGTCATTTTTTACACATGTCATGATCCTATAACTTTCTTGTTTGACTTGGCTTGCCACGTCAGTTGTCACGTGGCACCAAAATGGGCCTATAGGATGAGATGAAGTTAGGGTTAGCAAAGTGAGTTCATCTTTTATAGTCTAAATCAATTAATTTTGACTTTAATTAAATTCATATTTATTATATCTAAATAATTAACCCAATTATATTAATTCATACTATTTATTTTAATTTATATATTCATGAATTAAATATAAACCAAATCATTTTATAAATTTATATTTACTAAATTTTAAATGATTACAACGTCAACTAATTTTTTCTATTATTAAAATTATAGAGATTAATAATCGTTATATATAATTAATAAGTATTACTTATATGAAAGTTTGTCTTAACAATTTTTTAATCGAAGAGAGTTTGTGGTATTTTATTTGCATTTTCTTATATAGTTTTTTCGTATGTACTTTATTTGTTTGATTTTAAACTTTTTTTTGTCTTGAACTATATAATTTTTCTTTTACTTTGATATTAGAATTTTTTTGCTTGAAAATTAGATTTATAAAAATAAATGACTAACTGTTGACACTCAATTTTAGTCCTCTACAATATAAATTAATCCTCAAGCTTCTTCAATTTCAAACAATTTGAAATAATTAACATTTTATAAAATTCAATAATATTTTAAAGTTATTTTTAAGTGATTAGAATATTTTATAATTTTTGTATATATTTCTATATGTTTATAATATTTAATTATATAATTTTTACCTATTATAAATATTCGAAAATCGTCTCAAAGAATTTCGCTTTTAACTAGATATCTTTATTAATTAGATTAGTTATATTTTTTTGAGTTAATTAGTTTATAATTAAGTGAATTATTTTATTTTTGTTAAGATTAAGAAGCTCGTTAATTACCTAAGATTAATTCGTCTTATTTAATTTTTAGTTGAGTTGACCAATTAAATCAATTTGTCTATTTCTAAAACATAAAATTGCTAAATTTGTAATTGTATTGGCCAGATGCTAAACACCCAACCACCCATACATCCTCCAATTTTAAGCTTTATTTCCCTTAAGCCATGGATACATACAACAATACATACCTATGCGTCGTCTCCCTCATAGAATCGAACAACCCAGCAACCCTAATGGTCTAATTCTGTCTCCCTCACGCCGACGCAATTCACGGAGATTCCACCAGTGTTCGGGGAAGTTCCATTGAATCCCAAGCGTACCCCTCGCTAATTTCGGATTCCCCCTTCCTACATTTCCTCTCAAATCCTTGGGAAATTGGTAAGTTTCTAGTTGACTCAAACCTTATCTCTAACGTTTCCATTCGAATTTCAAATTCTTATCCCATATTTCCCCTCAATTCAATCCCTAATCATCTTCTATAAAACCCATCTCCGGTCCTTGTTCCTCCAATTCCATCTCCTCACAACCTCTGAACTCACTTTTTTGTTGTCTTGGTTTGTTTTCATTTTAGCACAAGCTTTTCATCAGAGCTCTTGTGTGGTGGAGGAATCATTGTTAAGTAGATCGTCCTACTCTGGCTGCTCCGGAAAAGGTAAATATTTTTTTTATTCTGTTTCGAGTTTGATATTTTGGGTCGTGAATATGAAATCCAATTCATATATTAAGTTTATGTTTGATTCTATCATATAGAAAGCTTCTGTTTAAACATTATTCCAATTTTCTTTGTAATTGTTGGGTCATTTTCTTTAGTACATGATCTTTATCATGTTTGTAAGTTCATATGAATTAAATGGATTAGACTGGGTATTGTTTGATTGGAAATTTCATTCGGAATGTAGTATATTGTCTTCTGTATAAATGGTAAATTCAATTCTGAGCTGTGATGTAGCTTATAATTTCGTTTATCGGCGTCTTAGCATGAATTTTATTTAAAATCATTTTTATGGCCCCTTTTAGTACATAGTTTAGCATGAATATTCATAGTTTAGCATGTGTACTGCTTTTTTTAAGTTCAAAATTTGGTCTTAGCATTCAGTTGCGGCTCAAGCCAATTAGTGACCTAACATCCAAAATAAATCGAAGGCCTAAGTTTTAATTATTTTTTATTTTTTGAGATGCAAAGTTTTTTCTTTCTTTTTAATAAAAAAACTTTATTTTTTCTATGGTCTTAAACTAGATATATATATATATATATATATATATATATATATATATATATA